>JAXGGA010004505.1:0-87572 GCA_038373865.1 Uloborus plumipes | reverse complement strand
CCCCCAAAAGGGGGCCCCTTTTTTTCCGACTGGCTGAACATGGTCTAAATTTGGGGCCAGGAAAAAAACATTAAAAAATTTAGCACAATGGGCGTCGGTTAATTGAATCAGTGGTAAATCGAATCAGCCACTTTAATGAATCAAATCGCCCAAAAACAGAATAAAATCCAGCTTTATTGAATCATCCGCTTTTTAAAATCAAAACTCGTTTAGAACAAACGTGATTTATATAAGTCGATAAAACATTGCTTTTCTCCAAATTGGCGAAAATCAATATTGGGCCAAAGCTGTCGGGTCGATGCCGAGAGTAGACAGAAGTTTTAGTTTGAACTGCAAGAACTGTCCATTCTCGAAAGGCGCGCCTAGCACTAGCTACGCTACCGATTTCAGTTAAAAAAAAGGGGGGGGGGTTGAAGATAGGCACTTCCCGAAGTTTTAAAATTAATGCTTTCTCTTGCTCGCTCCATGACCTTTCGAACATTACTTCGTTTCTCCAAATTGCATCTTTCTGTTTCGTCCAATACTGTTCAAAAGTCTGCATTTTTTCCGCTTATCATTGCAATCTTTCCTATCACCCCTATTTTGATAAAATAAGATCAGGCCGGACGCATGCGCAAATTCAAGCAAAACTTTACTTCAGAATATTAGACAGTAGTCTTGAGAAACTTTTGTCATGCTTTCAAAATAAAACAATTACCTTGCTTTTGTCTTCAGGTCTCCACTTTCAAAAAAACTCAACGCTACTTATTGTATCGTATTAATGCCGTTAATTTGCATTCGGTAAAAATAAACTGTCGTTAAATTGTAGCGTCGGTGAATATCATGTTCCCCAACCCGTTTTAGCTATTTCGAGGTTCCTCTCTAAAAATGACAACAGCACTTTCATTCAATTTGGGAAGAAATCTACTCTCAACTTACAGAATGATAAAAACACCAAATCTGAGAAATAGATCTAATTTGAAAACTGACAAATGAAACTTGAGCGAAATCTACAAATGAGTTATAGAAGTGAAACTCTACCAATGCGAGCAATGCTCTTTAGTTTTAGTGTAATTTTATTTTATTTATTTTTAATCTTGACAGTTCCTTTAACTAGAAAGTAAAGAAAGGTCTTCTTCAAAATTTATCTCAGTACGTAGGTTTTGGAAAAGTTAAAAATCTGAAGCAAGGGAAGAAAGTCAATCACATTCAATGTCTCACAAGAAGTCACAAAGAAAAATAAATATAGCTCTTGGTGAAAAGGAAGACATATTAATCTTTCGTTTGCCTGATGGACCATCTTACTCTTTTACTTTTCAATATCTAATGTTTTCTCCGGGAACGAAATTTTAACGCTTTCAAAAAGCTGGGCTTTGAAATTCTACCCAGTTCATCCTTCAAGTTTGAAAATTGGACAGGGGGAGGGGGAGAGCAACTTTATATTTTCTTGTTAATTTGCCTTTAAAAGCAATCCATGTTATTTTCTTTATTGCATAAGGTCCTAATATTACTTATGATATTCGAATATTACTTATATAATATCAAACGCAAAAAGAAAATCTCGCTTTTTTCTAAAAAATAAATACATAAATAAATAAATAAAAACTTGGAAAATTTTATTACTCAAAGTTTTTATTGAAGCGATTACGACTATTATAGAATACGAAGGGGGGGGGGGATTTGACAGTCTAAAAAGTTTACGCCGGACAGCTCTCCTCTCGGGTGGGTCTGATTTCGATTCAAATATACTGTCGGTTCCACGAAATATTATTCGATTAAGCGGGGATCTTTAATATTGCGTCTATGGCATCGGTTCCGAGAAGATTTATTCGTATAAGCGGGGTATTCGTTTATCCGTTACCCGATTGAGCGGGGACGACAGTATAGAACTATTCAATTTACAGACACAAAGCATTTTCATAAAAAAAAATAAATGTCAAGTTATAAAAAATATTCCTGATGTCCCAATAATTATCATTAGCACTTCTATGGCAGCATCTTTGTTCTTATTCACCCCGAGAAAACATCCCGAAGATCGATTCCCTTCACTACACCCCGTCACGAAACCGTAACTAAAAAACTGCCCCACAGATGGCAGCCCAAGCGATGACTGTCCGCCGCTTTATTCAACCGTTGCCAAAAGGGACACAAAAACTGTTGTCGCACACTTATTTAGGGAAAAGATGGATCGATTTTTTTTTCTGTAGTATCAAACGATGTTTAGAGCACATTTACAACTTTCACGCCTCACTAGGATGGGCTTTCGCATTATCTCTTCTTCTTTGGGTAACCAGTCGGTATTGTGTGATTACACAATGCACACAAAATGCATCGCAGAACGTCCGCCCACAGTAAAATAAATGTGGTCTACGGACAAGACAATTTAAGGGCATGCTTTATATAAGGTCTCTTTGAATAGTTTTGAGTTTACTTTTACTTTTGAACCGTGACCCCCCCCCCCCCCCGCCCTTCGTGGTTACCCCTGAGTGACAATGCATTCATGAAGAGAATATTTACAAATTTAATGAATGACAGGTTTGATGCAAAGAAAGAATAATGAAATATTTAATACAGTCGACGCTCGTTATAACGACCACACGTTATAAAGATCATTCTAATATAACGACCTGTGAGAAAACCCCCAACTGTATCCCAATATTCTCTATGTTCTACCTTTTATAGCGACCACTCGTTATAAAGACCGTTTTCGGTAGAACGGAGACGGTCGTTGTATCGAGCGTCGACTGTATTAGTACGTTAAACTTAGCAGAACAATTACATTACATTTCGCATTTTTCTGTAACAAGAAAGCCAGCAATATTCCATCTCCAACTACATCCTAATACAGCAAAGCTCAAAGTATATGACAACAATTGTCTTATAATTCTTCAAGTTAAAGGTATTGTTTTACTTCGCATTCACATCATTCAATTTTTACCGCAATACTGAGAGCTTTAATGTTTTTTACATTTACCACAGGCAAGTCCATTCTTAATTTTTTACGCAATACAATATGATTACCATTGCAAAACGGGAGGTAAAATACTTTCCAAAGTTTTGCTCAATTTACTAAATTAATCTTGTATCAAGGAAAAACGTTTATTTAATGTCAGTTTTCATTCCTGTATCTGATGCATATTTACAACTACGAGATTTCAGAATCAATTGAATAATTTCTAGGTAATAATTACAGTTTCGGAGCATATGGTATGAGAACAAAGACTGTTTTCCAAATAGGTATGTCATGTAAACAAATTAACGCATGCATAGTATTTTGGTAATGAAGATGTTCGTTACGATTGAAATAATCTCGATTGAGGTTACTGTAAAAGCACTTATTTTAGGCTAAAATTTTCGCGATTATTTTAAAATCCCGTTGCAATTGCGCCTTTATTATCAACTTTCGGTTACATTTATGTAAAATTCGTCAAACTTTTGATGATTTTGCGAAGGTATTTTAAGTTTGTTCCACAGTCTTGATACACAGAACCCGCCGCAACGTAGGTCATTTCCGCCGCAAAATTTATCTCTATCATCCCCTCAGACATTTCCGCCGCGTCTCTCCCCGCCGTTTCTGTGCGACATGACAAATCCGCCGATTGAGCTGGTAGAGTGTAATATTTGGCGAAGTAAAATTGGCGAAGTTTAAATTGATTTACACTGCATTGTGTTTTTTTATTTCTTTGCGATTTCCCCCCTAATATCAGTAGTCTGGGAATAAATTCCGCTTTTTAGATTAAGTCTTTGTCGCCAAATAAAGATGTATCGCCAAGAATGAAAATTTTAAACCAGTAACCCCTTTCTCACCCTTGGAAATGGCGCGGCGGATTTGTCCTGTGCCAGTCAGAAAGGAATAGGAGTCGCGGCGGAAATGTCCCATGCGGAAAAAGGGAGGATAAAATTTGCGGCGGATATGTCCTGTTCCGGAACATCTCATAGCGTGAAATTTGCACACAAAATGAGATACACTCATTCGGAAAGAAAAAAAAAACTGCCTATGTCACATTCTCTCCCTGTTCCTCTTTTTGGTTAAGGCTACAGTGGACAAATAAAATTGACTTTTTTCAATTATTGATTTATATGTCTAAAACTTTGTGTGCTTGAATTATTGTACATTTACTACATCTAAAAGCATAAAAAACACAAATTAGTGCAAAAACAATGAATACTTTTTTAAAATTTCAAATTTAAATATTTTTTTAACAAAATTTCAAAATGTTCCAGGCGTCATAATTTTTTTTCAAACTTTGAATTTCCACTTAATTTCCAAACATTAGGCATGATTGCATAAAACAATGCATTACATGCAATGTTTCATGAGATCGTTTATAAAAGATGGCTGAAAATAAAAATTTTCAGTTGAAAAAATCATATAAATTTTCATTTTCTGTCATCTTTTATAAACTATCACATAAAACATTGCATGTAATGCATTGTTTGATGCAATCATGCCTAATGATTGGAAATTAAGTGGAAATTCAAAGTTTGAAAAAAAATTGTGACGCCTGGAACGTTTTGAAATTTTGTTAAAAAAATATTTAAATTTGAAATTTGAAAAAAAGTATTCATTGTTTTTGCACTAATTTGTGTTTTTTATGCTTTTAAGATGTAGTAAATATATAATAATACAAGTACATAAAGTTTGAGACACATAAATCAATAATTGAAAAAAATAAATTTTATTTGTCCACTGTAGCCTTAACTCACTTGATAAGACAAGAATTACATTTCGCCTAGGTTTCTACAGCAACTTCTTAAAACTGGAATATATTTACTACAGCAGCCAGGCTAGCATTCATAGCAAACAATAATGGTAAAAGAGGGGCAGAAAAGAAGAGGGAAGAGGATTGATTCACTTTTAACAAAAAAAGTCATATCGTCCACAATAGTATTTTGGATAGAACTACGATGTGCCAGGGTGCATCCCTCGACATTCATTGGACCTGGAAGGGTTCCCCCTTGTGTCTGTCTGTAGCCAGGCATTCATAATGGCGAAGCACACAAAAATATTAATGAAAGGAAAAGGGATGAAAGTTGCGCGCGAACAGTGGGTGGTAAAAGGGGGACAAGATATGACAAAACAGGCATCAGGTGCGACGTCGTGAATCGGAAAAGAGACAAAGAGGGATGGGGTGGTACGTTAAATGGAACTGTCCTACAGTTTGTGAATTTCTACACAAACGTGGAATTTACAAATAAACATGACGAGAAAGTCCAACTATAACCGATTTCGAGTGTGTCGACTGAGTAGCTCACTTCCGGAAGACATTTCAAATTGTTCCACATGAAAATTATATTTCCCTCATTTTCTCAATATCCAGGATCCAAAACATAGCCCCTCCCCCCCCCCCAAAAAAAAAAGAAAGAAAAGGAAAGCCATAGAAGAGCCACTGGAAGAACATTTGGAAGGGCTAGCCTCCCCCCCCCAACCCTCAAATATTGTCATAAAATAATCAAGTATCTGAAAATTTTGAATGAAAAACCGAAGTTTTTGAAAATAAATAATAACAAAAGGAAAAGCTGCTG
Source organism: Uloborus plumipes (assembly GCA_038373865.1). Taxonomy (NCBI): domain Eukaryota; kingdom Metazoa; phylum Arthropoda; class Arachnida; order Araneae; family Uloboridae; genus Uloborus; species Uloborus plumipes. Next base: position 82,067 of record JAXGGA010004505.1, on the reverse strand, counting down.
AAGTCATCGGAGCGGTGAAGAATTTTCTTTCCTCACATAAAGAACATGTAAAATATAATGGTACGACATAAGCAACGAAAAATTACGTATCTGTAATGTTCGACTTTCGTCTCGATTGAGATTGGGCAGGAAAATCACAAAAATAATAAAATTTAAGAAAAACACATTACAGATCCGAAGTTACAAAAGCCCAGGTTTTTAAAAACGTAATTGAAAAATTAAGGAATTTTGTGTTTTCTATAAATCCCACCTTTTTCCAATTCTCTAATAAATCCCACCTTTTCCCAATTTTCCTCCATCAGGAGAAAACGGAAAGTCGGACTTATACATAAGAATGATATTTATAGCATCAGCACACATTCCATTTATAGAGACACGGAGGTGCTAAAATATAGCAAGATTCTAAACGTTAAACTGCAGGTTTAGCACATGTTTACCAAATAAATTTCAATTACAGTCCTAACAAAAGCGGGAATCAAAGCGAATATCTTCTTTTGCAACAAGATTCCAATTGCTCAACCAGAGAAGATGCAGCTGCCTGGTTGACTACTGTCGTTAAATTGTCGGCCTACCCGGGGCCCACACAAAAGGGATTACGGGACGATTTTTCACATTAATCTCTCACAGTGCCCCTTCTTCCACAGAAAGAGACCCCACTTAATTGGGCAGGAGATCGGCCCTCCGCCACGTGCCGGAGCCTCTCCACGCAGTTGCGGTCAGAATACCAAGTAGCATTGATTAGGCTATTAAAACCATTGTAGATTGATGTCTGAGGTTATCGGTTGCAAGAAAGCTGAGGATAGAGAAATGCGTACTAGAAACAAATCCTATTATAGATCTACTAGACTTTCAAGACACAACATCAGCTTTAATTGCCTAGAAATTAGTTGAACATTTCTATCAACGAATGGAATTAAATGAAAACATTTCCGGGTGAAAGGACATGTTAAATGTCGTTTAAAGATGAGATTACACACACATACATTGCCAATGGCGGATTTAGGGGGTGATCAAAGGGTCAGCTGACCCCCCTGTGATGAGAAACAACTTTTATCAGTTGCACAACTATTATCAATCTTCCTCTTATTGAAACCAAAACTGTATTCACGCATTATGTGTGAAAAACATTTAAATTTTATAAGAATTTTTAAAAAAGAATTTATAATTCCATTTGATTACATGGAGACAATTTATATATTGCAAATTTATATTCCTGATGATAATATATTTTTACCAAAATTAAATAAATGTTAAATGTAACAGAATATTACACAAATATTACCTACTGTGCAATACTGTATGATATTTTAAAGAAGGTTTAAATGTTACATGCTTTGTTTTCCTTCCATTTAACTGAAAAGGTAGAACTAGAGCTCTAAAATTTTACCCCCCCCCCTTACAAAATTTCTGGATCCGGCTCTGTACATTGCATAATACTCCATACGCATACCAAACAGGGGTTTTGAAAAATCACACCAAGTTAATCGCATAAGTTATGTCAGGTCAGTTAATTTTGAAAAAAAAAAAAAAAAATCAGTAACTCCTGAAATTTTCGGTGCACCACTTTGCTTCAGTTTGCTTTTTTAGCCTACTTTCCAGTTAAAAATAAAAGAAAGACGAAAAAAGTATTAAAAGTAGCTTAATGCATCTAAAAAATATCGCCAAGTCCAAAAAATATCGCCAAGTTAAAAAAAATATCGCCAAGTCCAAAAAATATCGCCAAGTTAAAAAAATAAAAAGGTAAAATGAATATCGAAAAAATAAAAATTTGAAAGTAGGGTATTGAGATGGGGAATTTGTGTGTCGGTCGGTCGGTCGGTCGGTCTGTCTGTCCCCCCCTAATAACTTTTGAATGAACATTCCGATTTGGACAAACTTTTTTTTGTTGGAAAGATCTCGGCGAGTACAGCTCATTCCCATATTTGATTTTTCGATTTGAACAGTTTTTGGTTCAACTTTGAACCGTTCAAACAACCTGTCCCGAGATGCTAACTTTTGAGTGAATAATCCGATTTGAACAAACTTTTTTTTGTTCGAAAGATCTTTTCAAGGATACTTCATTCCTGTATCTACATTTTCGATTTGAACAATTTTTCGTTCAACATTGAACCGTTCAAGCAACCTTTCCCCCCCTAATAACTTTTGAATGAACATTCCGATTTGAACAAACTTTTTTTTGTTGGATAGATCTCGGCGATTACAACTCATTCCCATATTTGATTTTTTGATTTGAACAATTTTTGGTTCAACTTAGAGCCGTTCAAAAAACCGGTCCCGCGATACTAACTTTTTAATGAACAATCCGATTTGAACAAACTTTTTTTTGTTGGAAAGAACTTTTCAAGGGTACTTTATTCCCGTATTTACATTTCCGATTTGAACAATTTTTCGTTCAACATTGAACCGCTCAATCAAGCTGTCACCCCTAATAACTTTTGAATGAACAGTCCGATTTAAACAAACTTTTTTTTGTTTGAAGCATCTCGTCAAGGATACTTTATTACCGTATTTAAATTTTCAATTTGAACACTTTTGGTTCAACATTGAACCGTTTAAGTAACCTTTCTCCACCTAATAACTTTTGAGTGAACCGTCCGAATGGAATAAATTTTTTTTTGTTCGAAAGATCTCAGCGAGTGCAGCTCATTCCCATATTTGTTTTTTCGATTTGGACAATTTTTGGTTCAACTTTGAACCGTTCAAACAACCGGTCCCGCGATGCTAACTTTTGAGTGAACAATCCGATTTGAACAAACTTTTTTTTGTTCGAAAGATCTTTTCAAGGATACTTCATTCCCGTATCTACATTTTCGATTTGAACAATTTTTCGTTCAACATTGAACCGCTCAATCAAGCTGTCACCCCTGATATCTTTTGAGTGAACAGTCCGATTTAAATAAACTTTTTTTTGTTCGATGGATCTCAGCAAGGATACTTCATTACCGTATTTAAATTTTCAATTTGAACACGTTTTCGTTCAACATTGAACCGTTCAAGCAACCTTTCCCCACCTAATAACTTTTGAGTGAACCGTCCGAATGGAATAAACTTTTTTTTGTTTGAAAGATCTCGGAGAGGCTTTCCCATACATGCCCATATTTCGCTTTTTGATTTGAACTATTTTTCGTTCAATATTGAACCGTTCAGAAAAAAAATTAACATTAGCGTCTACGGGGAATTTAAGTTGAGTTGATCCTGAACTTAAAGTCGGATTTCCTTCAAACTAACTTTGTAAGAAAATGGTTTTGATAAATAATGTTTGTAACGTACTTTTCTGAGTAATCTTCTGTGAGGACTCTGATTCCGACTCCGACTCCACAAACATGGCGGAAATGCAGGCTCAGAAAAAAAATTACTAACTGTGCAGACGATTTTTTGTTTATTTATAAATTTGTTTTATTTTATTTATTATTATTATTATTATTATTTTTTTTTTGGCAGACGATGTTTTTTTTGTAACAAAAATTTTTCATTCACGAGAACATTTTATTCTTTATTTATATTTAACAACTGGCAACAGATTAAAAGTGAAATTCGAGACATTTTATTAACGGACGAGTTTTTTTTTCTTTTTTTTTCTCTCTTTGATGAAATGTGTTTTGATGCTCTTTGTACTTTTATTTATTTATTTATTTATTTTTTTATTATCATTATTATTATTTTTTTTTTTTTTTTTTGAAAACGATGGAGGATTTTTTCTACGGAGGAACTGTCACAGTTACACTCTTTAAAAGGTGCGACAAAACTTTATTTATTCGTTAATTACTTTTTACGTGTCTATTTCATCTGATGAAAGGGGTATATTTTGCTTTTCGAAATCAGCTCTAAGTGCTAAAAAGGTATGTTTGACATAATTTTAAGTCTCAGATAATCAAGAGAATAATGATCAGATGCGAGAATGCCGATGTCGATGTACGGGAAAGTAGGCTCGTTTAGTTCTTGACAGAACTTCTTGTTAAGACTATGAAAAGGTGAAGCATTGGATACTCGATTCGGTAATAAGTGGGTTGAAAGGGCAAGACCTGGCTTCTGAAAAGATTCGATTACACTCGATTTCTTTTTATTTAATTTTTTTTAAGGGGTCACGCCAAGAATCTTGTTATGGTGAGAATTTCAGAATGTTAACTGTCTCAGGTAAAGGATTATCGCTTGAGAGGAAACAGTGTTGTTTGCCTCACAAGACATGCTGGACACGAAAAAGGTTGGTTATGGTCCTCTTGGATGTGTGTCGCGCCACACATTCAAATCGACTAAACATGGTCAAATTCAACATTCAAATCTACTTTTGATATTTAATACCCTAATTTTATATTAGTTAAAAAAAGTTACTTCAAAATCTCGGAGTTCTTTTATGGAGAATCTGTGTTACGTAACTTTTCTGGTCTGACGAGATTGCTTACGTTTTAAAGAAACTGAAAAGAGTAAATTATGTCGCAGTTAAAGAAATAAAGTGCAGCGTTCTTTTATCCAAAAGCAGAATAAATACTGAAAGCTAAAAAAAAAGTAATATCATTTAAAAATATTTTTATTGATTCAAGGACACATAGCTACTTACTAATTGCAATGCATTCTCTCACTGTCTGAGACCAGACTAGGTAAAAGTGCTAAACTATGGCACCTATGAAGAAACATTGGATCAACAATTATGCTCATGCAGCGCTAAAAGCACATCCAAAGCAAAAAGTTAATACAACATACAATCAAAAAGCAATCATGACATACCTGTTGCATAGGCAAGCATTAACATTTCAATGCACAGCGATAACAACAAGAGAATGTTTAATTTAAGCAACACTTAGTTTCAATTTTCAAGAAAGCGAAAAAGAAGAAAGAGAAAGGAAGCTTGAATTACAAAAACAAAGAGCATGCATGGCAGAGGGCATTCTTGGCAGCATGCTGAAAAAAATGTATTTCAGCAGAAAGAACAAAAAAAGAGGGACAGGGGAGCTCTATTATTAGCAACAACAAGTCATGCAGTCTGTGTGAATTTGATGCATTTTGTTAAGAAAGTTCACAATCTTTCACAAATTGACATCCTTTGTGGCCAACAGCATATAAAATTCAATAATTTCATTGCTATTTTTACCAGAGAGCAAGCTTTCTATCTCTCTTGCTATGCCGACAATTTCATCTTATGGGATGTTGCTTTGCGGCAACAATTCTTTTTTTTAAGGCATGCTCTCCATAACTAAGAATGGTTAGAAAGGAGACCAACAGAAAAGCAACTGACACCAGTAGCAATGCTTCGATCCTGAATTATTTACTTACTGATCTTCCCAATATCTAAATTCGTACATGAAACTGTATTCAAGGTAAAAACCTACCTTTATTACCGTCATCCAAAGTGTACAGAATGGAGATTTGCTTCTGATGAAAAAAATCACATCATTTATTTGCAAGCTTTAGTGAGGCGGTGTTTTCCAACGTGTTACATTTTGATTTTTTCAAAAATAATCTGAAAATGAGCCACAAACTCTTGAGACTTATGAACCCCCCCCCCCCAATTTCTTGGTAATGTTATTTCTACGCGGGGTGTTTTAGAGGGGTTTTTAGGGGGGTTTCGCTCTTGAAGACAGCCATTGGGGGAAAGCGCACTATGAATAGTAAAGTATTCGAACGACTATTTAAAAAGAGAGAGAGAAAACTAACATTTAAAACAGAATCAAGAAGAGTTTATTTTATTTCATAGTTTTCAAAGAACAAAACTGAAAATCTGTTTTTAAATGTTGCGCAAAAATTATTGTAAACAGAAAACTTAACGTTATGTTAGTTTTCTACTCACACTAGCGCCATCTTGCGATAGTTCACACAGATACTTCGCAACTTCTAAAAACAGAGCTCGAAAAAGCTATCGAAACCTTTTACTGAAAAATTCATCAAGTTTTTGTTAACTACTACAAAAAAGATGAACAATTTTCTCTTTTACACTTAATCAAGAATTCGCTAAGTATTTACATGCGTTATTACGATTCATTTTAATTTATTTTAAAACATCTATCAATAAAAGATTTCGCAAAAACGTTCATTAAAATTCAAAAATTAACTTCTTTATTTCCTGCATACACATCAGAAAGAAGTTACATAAAAATTCATCATTAAACCCAAAAATGCATCTTTTCTTTTAATGCACAAATTAAAGACGAAATTTTTATGAAATCAGAGTACAAAACCAACGAAAATATATTTTCAATAACAATTGCATTTTCTTATTCACATTACTTTTGTTAAATTTCGCGCTAATAAATTGTCTGCAATTTAAAAGAATAGAGTCCTTCTTCCTTCCCAAGATCAACAACCTCTTAACATATCATTTTTTATAGCTAAGAATAAAAATAGAATCTAATTTAAAGAACAGATCCATTTTTCCTTTTTTTTTTCAATTCAACTAAATTCCCCGCATAATATTGGCTGAAAGGCAATTGCAATTTAGAGATGAGAAGTCATTCGCTTTTTTTTAACTTCACATACTTTTAAAAATTTATTTATAAGAGTAACTTAATCGTTCACGAAACTCATTTCTTTTCTTATTTCAAACTTAGCAAAAAAAAAAAACAGATTAAAATTTTATTTCGCTTCGCATAAAGTAGTCAAAAATATCGAATTTATTGGGACGAGAGAAAGTTAGAATTTTCAAATTGTTAAGATTTTTAATACAATCAAGGAAATACCATGTCATTTAATTATATAAAGTAGTTAAAAAATTATGTTTGAACATGATACAATACAGTAGATAACGTTAGAGTAAGAAATTACATTTTTTAACAAAATTAACCCTCATTGTTTCCTGAACATAGTGGAAAATTGAGAAAGGTAACTGGACATTGGTTTCAAAAGGTTTTGATTCAAAAAAGCGGCTGATTCAATAAAGCGTCTTTTTCAATAAAGCTGCATTTTGTTCTGTTTTTGACGATTTAATTCCTTAAAGCGGCTGATTCAAAAAACCGGCGTTCACTTTGAAGTTTTAAATAACACTGACTTAACCACAGAGAAAATTAAATTAATTCCTGCAAGCAAAAACTATCCTATAAATTCACCTTAAAAACTCAACAAATTTTCGGCAGAAAGAGCTTTGAAATATGCTTTCGGATGTGGGACAGTTCGGATTTTTGACATCCGGAATTTCGAAGCTCTACTGTTCTTTTTTTTTTTTTTTTTTTTCCTGCTTGGTCATCAGAATGCAAAATTCTATCACCAAACAGGACTAAATCGTACATCTCAGGTGAAACTAACTTTTCCCCTTTCAATCCGATTTCAAAAATTGCTGAATAGGAACTTAATAAAAAAATTAAAAACGGCAATTAATTCGATATCGATTAGGTCATCAAAACGAAAAGAAATTGGCCGCGAGCAACCTAATTGATCTAGCGACTCTATTACGCCAATAAGGTAGGAACTAGGGATGCACCGATTAATCGGCCATTTGCCGATAATTAATAATCGGCAAAATTGTGCCGATTAATCGACGGATTTTTTTTTTTTAATTTTACGAGAAATTATGATAAATTTGTTTACAGTAAACAAATGAAATTTTCTGCAAACACATAGAAACAATATTGCAACATTTTTCATGTATCGGTATTTTCTCCTTTAACACAGTGCTTTTAGATGACTATCTACTTATATTAAAAACTGAGTATCTTTCTAACTATCTTTCTAACTATCTTTCTTTCTAACTATCTTTCTATGTCACGCTTCTTTCTCCTGAACGCCAATGAACTGAAAGTCGAACCAGGTACCGATAGATAGGTAATTTTTCAAGCTTCATTAGTTTCAATCTATATAATTATACGATTTTAATTAGCGAAGATATCAATTAATAAGTAGTCAAGTTTAAAGCGATTAAGCCTAATAAATGATTAAATATGAAATCCATTCTTGCATTGCAAAACGTGGTTGCCATGCCATGAAACAATAATAAAAATGAAAATGAGAATTTTGAATGAAGGCTTAACTAAATCAAACACGAAACTCATAAGCGGGCGACTTAGGCAGGAATTCAAGTGAAACACGGACGATCGCAACTCACCAATGCAATCGCAAATTCTTAAATTTGGATACGTTACAATCGCTACGAGATGCGATTCTTATGTAATTCGAATTCCAGTAGCGATTGCAATTTGCGATCGCCTAGAAGCGATTGCAATGGTGTTTCACTTGAATTCGGCCCTTACATAGTATTTTTATTGCTAGCTACTTGTAATATTTTGAAACATTCATTTGTTGAAGAGCCATCTACTTATATTAAAAACTGAGTATCAATGTCTGCTTTTTCTCCTTTGAGCGAGCTGAACCAAGGGCGGATCCAGCTTCTGGTTAAGGAGGGGGTCATTTTCGGAAAGGGGGGGGGGTCAAAGTGCAATTTTTGTGCAAAAATGGGGTGGTTTGGCAGTTTTTTCGTAAAATAAGTCCCAAAAATGCAATTTTTTGCTATATTTGGTCGGTTAAGGGGGGGGGGTCATGATCCCCATGACCCCACTCTGGATCCGCGCCTGAGCTGAACTTACTGAAACTTTCCTCACCATCTTGAAGGCGCGAAGCATCTCAATAATTCGAATGATTTTTTTTATACAGGAAAAAAGTAAAGGCGTGAAGCGCCTGTTAGCGAGCCGCCTTGGCGGGGAGTAGTTTCTTGACATTTTCCTCACTACTTTCAGGGCACGAAGTGCCCGTGCAACGCCGGGCCACGTTCGTGGTACGTCTTGAAATCGAATGAACATTAAATTATATCAAATAAAACTTCAGAATGAGGTAAAAGTAGAGGGGGGACGTTATGCATCAACATGCCGCAGGAAGCTAATCTAGCTGCCCTGGCAGCTAGTAATTTTCATAAAGAACGAAAGTCTTGGATTAATACGCTATCATTTATTTAAAAACAAAGAAAAATTACATTGAAAGTGCAACTTAAATTAGCCTACTCGCAGTAGCCTCCTCCCTATATATTTAAATGTTCATGTCTAGTTAACATAATACAACTTTATAAGCAACAACATGTACAGTGACTCAAAGAAAGCAGAGATGCAAATTTGAAATTATTTTGGGAAAATTTAAAAAATCGAAAAAAAAAATTAATCGTCTTTCAAAAATAAATTAGTAACTATTTCTAAAATCGTGATGGTGAAAGGAAAAAAAAAAAGCCATTCTAATCATAATCATTAATTGGCTCCGCCGATTAATCGACCGATTATCAACTGCTGATTAATCGGTAATCGGCCAATTTTCTTAGCGGTGCATCCCTAGTAGGAACTAATAAAAGAAACTAAGGTCGTAACCTTCTAACAAGCCGTTTCCGAATTGAAAATTTCGTGGCTGTCTACGGTTCGAAATTATCACTAAATAAGAATGGTGGAACTTCCGATAATCCACTGCTTATCAAAATTCCACACTGTGTTTAGACTCCTCAACTGATAATTTTGATGATGCAGATCAAGAGCTCTTGAAAAGAAAAACAGGATTTTCTGTCAGATGAGCTCTGCACTAGGACAGTAGCACACCCCGATTTTACCGGGAAAAGAATTATTTGAACCATTCTTAATTCAGATAGAGGCAACTTTTTTTTTAACTGCACATTTTTCGACTGCGAAATTTGTACACAGTAAAAATTTAAATGACTACAATTGATGCTAAGTTATGTTATTTTAGTTTCTCAAAGTCGAAATCCAGAATAAGATTCAAAACTTCAGCAATCACCTAATTTTTAAGAACACAATTTCATTATTACTGGTATCTCAAAAAGAAATTAAATTAAACGAAGAAGTGAGTTCGTTTCCTAATTCAGAAACTAATACATTATAACTATACAATACACCCCAAGTAGCACACTTCGTTTTTTAAAGGTTGTAAAATGGTTATTAACGTTGTGACAAAGGATTAAAAACGTTTATAAAACGTTTAAACCTTTTTTGTGCTACCTGGGACCACCAGCTCGTTTATTCCATCCATAGACAGCAGTTTCGTGCTTCTTATGCACTCTTCAGCATGGAATAGGAATTAAACGAGCAAGGTACAGATACATATGTATACTTATATAATGTAAAATTTATTAAAATTTCGTCAATTCCCTATTCCAATTTAATAACAAGCTCTAAGCACAATAAATTACAAAAAAAAAATTACATGTTTCCTTTTTTTTCTTTCTTACTTTGCAGTTTGTACCGAAAAACACAATTCTTAACCAATTTTCAAAAAAAAAAAAAAAAATAATTCAATTGCAATAAAAATAGTGCGATGTTACTTGCCAATTGCCTCGTTGCAAACGAATATAAGAGGATTCGGATAACAGAAGTACGGAAAATAAGTTTGCACTGTAATTTACAGCAACAAGTCCTGAAGTTTTAAAGGCTACTTGCAGATTGCAATCGCAAAACTCTAGCCACTTTCTCTCTTTAACCTATTTTATCATGGAAATACTATATTAGAAAGAGTGAAATTAACAGGATCAATTTTTTTTTCAACGCAAGCGATTTTACAAAAACAGCTGCGATTTTTTAAAAAGAGATTTAGGTTCATCATAATCACGTTAGATGTGAATAGGGAGCAAATTCTATTCGAGGGGTGTATTAATCGTTTTTTTATTGAAAGGAGAGTGAGGGGGGTTCACGCTTTTTAGGGGAGACAAGTCTATCGTGAAGTTAAGTAAAATGGAGATTAGCACTAATACGGTGTCTAGGATTAGAAGAGGGCCGATTTGCACACCATATGGATGATGCCGCTTCAGGTGCAGAAGTTTACCAAAAGTATTATTTTGATCGGATCAAAAAGATTAAAAAAAAGAGAAATTTCCTTCACGATGACGAGATATTTTTTGCTAATGAATATGAATTTGAGACGAGTTTCTAATTTTTTTTTATTCAAGGGAGGAACGCTTTAAACAACATTGGCTTCGCTGCAGAACGTTAGGAACACATTATTTTGGTTGATGAAAACTTTTATCCACAGCCGCAGTGCACAATTCTAAACGAAGGCAAATTTCAATTCCGCCAAAATAAATATAAATTACTTTCTTAAAATACAAGTTCAATCAATTTAAAACAATGAATCAAGTTCAATCAATTTAAATGAATCTGTTCGGAATAGAATTTAAGTTCTGGTTTTAAAGAAAAAAAACCATTTCGTTTATCCTTAATAAGCAATTCTAGGACGGAAAACAATAATAAAACACGGACAATATAATAAAATTTAAAAGAAATTTGATTTAGCAATTCCTGAAAAAACATTTGTGGAATTGGAATAATAGTAATAGAGCTAAACCTCAATATCTCGAACTTTAACAAAATAATAATAATAAAGAATAATAAAAAAATTAAAAAAAACATCGACCATTCAACTGACAAACATAGTCATCAATAGCAAAGTAGGAGGAATTTCGAGAAAATTTCTTGAAACTTATTATCTTTTAAACATTAATAAATACCATTTAAAAATGTAAAAAGATATGCTCTTTGCTTCAGAGAAGAGAATGAAATTTTATCTATTATCACACTTTTTAAATGGCAGTAAAGTTGGTGGTACTTCAAGAAGTTGCATTTTTTAAATTTTCGTCTGTTAGCTATTTTGAACAGATGACTGACTCGCAGATCTCACCGTCCCCAAGTGTTGTTTTTGAACGATTTCCAATTTTTTCTGCGACAACCATGACAAGAGAGGAATCTTTTCTTCCAACAATTCCAGGGGCGGTATCACGTATCAGCTTGATTGTCAGACTAGGCAGCTAGTATAATTATGCATTCAGGCGTACTTTTTTTTTCTTTCACACTCCTTGTTGCAATGTGAGAAATTCTATTCTTCTTGGAACCCACCCACGTCAAGATGCCTTTATTTTTTGGAGCGAGTTGAAACCAGCCCCTTCCCTCCAAATAAATTGAGAATAAAAGGTCAAGGTCATTGCAAAGCAACTGGCTGGGAAACTAACAAAAATGTTAACTTCCACCAAGAAAAGTTAGGATTTTATTGTGTTATCATCATTAGGAAACGAATTCCTTTACCAAAACGAAGATTCAAAACCAGTTTAATGTCTGTTTTATGGGCGATTCTCTGTAAACTGGTAATTGGCTGTCCGGACCAAGTATTTTAAAAATAATAAAGTGTAATTAAGTAATTATCGCTCTTAATACAAGAAAAGCATCAATACTTTGTGGGCCAATTGTATTTGGAGCGATAACAATTTAATTTTTTTTTCTAGAAATTATCTAAACACCAAAAACACAGTCCCCTGGCTGTCCCAATCCCATAGTCTAACTGTTAAAGATAGTATTTCAAAAAACCTATTAACACTACATAAATTTGGCAATTAATATCTAAAAATAGAATAATGAAGCTATATTTTTCTTATGAAATAAAGTATAATTACGTATTTCTAAAACTTAAAATTGTCATGTAAATTCTGTCCAGAGTTTTTTCGAACAGTCCCCTGCAACAAATTCAAAGCTGCAATACGAAAAATCTATAACTTTTGCAAATTTTTTTTGGCATGAAGTTTAAAGTAATCAGTGTGAATTTGACGAAATCGCCGTGAACGGTGTTGAAACGCCACTTTGTTTAGTTCGAGAGCCACATTTGTGCTGAAAGTATGCATCGTGATCGTTGCGAAAACAGTCCTCTGGGAAGTGATTTTATTAATGGCAATTAGTTTAAATATGAAACATATTAGTTATTATGTCCACGATTTCTGCCTAAATTTATAGGTAGTCTTGAAACTAATTATGTTCCAATAGTTTTGCAGATATTACGCTACAAAGGGCAAAAATACAGCTACCTAGCACAGTCCCCTGCCTAGTTATACTAGGCAGGGGAGTAACCCCCTATCATGATTTATCAGAAAAACATAAACTTCAATTGGCCCTCTTTCAAACCAAAGTAATAGATTCATTTTCTGAGCAATAGTATTATAATTATACGAACATTTCAAAAAACCATGAGAACCATGATTTCGAGTGAAAAATGACGAGTTTACAGAGAATCGCCCTTATAACGGTGAAGTTCCAAAAATTGTGTCTGCATCTATAAAATCAGCTTGAGTTTTAAAATATCCCTGAATTTGTAAATTTGCAAAGTTACGTTCTTCTATTTATTACAGAAATTTACTACATTGCAGAAAATATTTAAGCCGCAAACAAACGGGAAAGAGGATTGGCATAATAATGAAAAGTTGAACAGGATATTTTTAATATAATAATGATTTTCAAAAATTGAATTTCGCAGTCTATTCTCGAGCATGTCTCCATTATTTCATACCTCTCCCCACCTTTAAAAAAGAACGTATTTGTATGCATTGTAAGCGTAGTTTTAGACGTTTAAGGATATTTATTCATAGAGTATGAACTTTTTACTGCCCACCCCCCTTCCCCTCTCATTGTGAAATGACGAAATTGACAGGAACGTAATTTATGAAACAGCTTTGAGGAATTCAGAAAATTGACGAAAGCGATTCTTGTCCCTTTAAAACGTACCAAAACTCTAAAGCAAGAAAAATATTTTTAAAAATTATAAAAATAAAAAGATTTTAAAAACTTGAACACGTTTCCTATTCTTTAATGTCTTTAGTTTCTTACATAAGGCCAAAAATGGCAGTGCCTTCAAACGATGGCGTCGTCAGCATTTGAGACTGTCAAAGGTCAAAACAGCAACAGTAAACCGTCTAAAAATATGATCATTAGTGACCGATAGAGGCAGCCCAAAAATAGTCTAGCATGAAAACAAAAATTAACTTCCGACTTTTAAGAATACGAGCAGCAATATCGATCGGCTGAAAAACTATTGATCAGCAGACCTGAATTATAAACCCAAGTAAAGAATAGGACTGGACGACTGGACTAAGCAGAATAGACAATATTCGCCTTTCACTTGAAACATTTTTCCACAAAGGAAATAAAAATTAATACTACACAAGCAGAAGTTTAAATTCATGAAGAAAAATGTTCGACGGGATTTCTTTAAATATTTCTTTCCAGAAGATGCAGTTAAATTATCTGACCAATAAACGAGCTGAAGATGAACGATAAAGTATGAAAAGTTTCCGGATTTTTTTACGTAAACAAAGATGAACTTTAATTGCAAAGTACATGGGGCGTATCCAGAGAAGAGGAACGGCCTCTCTTTCAAAACAGAAAATATTTAAAAAATAAATAAATACATGATAAACGGTTGCAGGCCCCTCATTTCAAGTTTTTCCAGAGGGAGCAAAGGGTGCAAATACAATGTAATTTTATGAAGAGGTATTTCCGGGCTTTACAGGCTGTGGTCTTTATGGAACAGAAAAACCAGACGTTTCGTCGAGCTCTGCGGCCGACATCATCAGTGGTGACTTTGGTGTCATCAGTCATACCAAACTCACCACTGATGATGTCGGCCGCAGAGCTCGACGAAACGTCTGGTGTTTCAGTTCCATATCGACCACGGCCTATAAGCCAGGAAATACCCCTTCATATTGACGCCGGCCGTGAAAGCCCACAATATTTACAATGTAATTTTGTCGAAAATCAACAAAAACAACGCCCACTGATATGTAAATATATTTATTTCTCAAAGTCGGGGGGGGGGGGGGGTTGACCCCTTTAACTGACGAGCCTGGAAGGTTGCTTCAATTTCTTAATTTATCAATGAGTTCGTCAGGATACAAGTAAGAAGAAGCAAAACAACTTATAGCTATTAAGACTTGAGATTCGGAATTCACTATACACAGCAATAGAATTTCTTAACAAACAACAGAAGCTATTTCCTTGGCGACAAACAAGCGAATCTTTTAGGTACAATTTGAAAACAGAAGAGATTGTAGCTTTACAACTAAATACACGTGCTAAAATAATGTATATTTAGACAAGGTAAGCAATTACACACAAAAAAGCATGAATTCATATGTTTTCTTGGGACACCTACTTACAAAATAGGAAAAATGATTCTTACAGTTGAAAAAAATATTTCCTCCCCTCCCCCTTTCGGTTCAAAATTTCACCAAGGACACAGCTACTCGCAAACAAATCACTTCGCTGAAACTATGGTCACGATTATTCAGCGTCTCCCAAACAGCCTTGAAAAAGAATTGTGCTGAGAATTCGAAAAGCCAAGCGTTCACAGAAGACACTGATAAAAGAGGCTCTTCCAGGGAAAGTCTATATTCCGCGCGTTTGATGACAACGGCCCCGAAGGCAAAAGACAACTGGTTCCGATTAGGTAAGAGGGACAGCTGAAAGTCCAAAATAAAGGAGGGCAGTAAAATTAGCCCATAGCATTAACGGGAAGCATGCGTAATGACGAGCACGTACGTTCTGAAGTGTTTAGAACCCTCATCGCATTGGAAACAGGTATTATTGGACACCTTTTCTCCAGAAAGAAGTCCTATCGCTAGACAGATAACAGAGAAAGGAAACAGTTAGGGGAAGCCGCCATGGCACATTATCAGCACACAGAGCGAAAGTTAGTTAATTTTAGAGTTTCCTTTAAAATAAGACAAATAAACAAGAACACTTTTACTGTCTGAAATTTTTTCGTGCGACCTAGGCGGTATCTGCGCACGCGCGAAATCTCCTCGGACTTGCTCGAAATAGGGGGAAAAGCAACGAGGAAGTAGTCCGCGAACTAAAGCTGAAGGCATCGGGTAGTGCGCATCCAAAACCTAACTCCCCTTTTTCAGATGGAAGCGTCCGACCTTGCCAGGCGCCCAAAACGCAAACAGACAGTAAACTATTGAACAAAATGGCCTACTTAAACAAAAGCACGTTGGCAGTAGAAATGAACAGAAATTTTTATAACTGTGCGACAGTTGAATTTAAATTAAACTGTGTGTGGGGAGGGCGGTATGAAATGTGTTCCTCTTGACAACTAGGAACTTGTCAAAGTAATCCAATTTTCATCTGATCTTTATTTCTGTATTTGCTCATGCTGTGGTGCCAGTGGTTTTTTAGGTGATATATTAAAAGCAAAATATCGAGCGATTCTTTTTATTTGAAAACTGGGGGAGGGGATCCCCTTTATTTTTGAAACAATTTTCAGCATTTTTGCTTTTAGGTGTTTGAATGTTGAAAGATTTTTTAAAAAAAATATGAACCTTTCCTCAAAAATGCCCGAATAACTAAGTGGTAAGATCTAGCCAATGGTCAAAACATTTTAACTCTATTCTATTTCTGAAATAGTGTTTCAATGTCCCCACTTTTATTTTATTAAAGAACTTTTCAGCACTTTTATTACAAAGCATCAACTCATATTAAAAAATCTTCTTCAAACACTGCAACAGCTACGAAAAGATACTACGTACTTCTGAAAGAAAATTACCACTAGCTGTGGAACCCAAAGATAATATTTTATGCATCTTAAAAACGAAGTTTTCGGCCAACTTTGATCTTTAGGTGCGAAATTCGTGTTTCCTAAAACTTAAAATTTTGTGGGAAAGAATTTTCAAAATAATTTTAAAAAAAACCCAACATATACTATGAATAATAATTATTTGCTGTCAAAATCCTTCCTGAAACTCCTCCTGTTGACGGGGAATAGTTCTTTCGCTTGAACTTTCACAACATGGAAACAGTAGTATACAATCGAACCTCCTCTAAATGACGGGCCTGATGCCAGCTCACTTTAAACTTATTTACTACTTTTTAGACCATCACAAGCCAGACAACTTAGTATTTAAGTAAATAGAATCTAAAAAATGTCCTTTTTTTCCTATACAGTTTTATTCAAAAATTCAAAAAAATATGATCCCATTGAGATCCCAATCTAAAAATTGGTACAAACATAGATAAAATACGCAAGAATTTTTGAGAATTTTTTGAAAAAAATTCATTATATGTTTTTTAAGAAATTTAAATTTGAAATTTAAATTTCAATTTTTAAAAAATAAATTTTGTATAAAATTAGTCATGTTGCATATCAGATTAAACAGCAACTAACCTACTTTAAAATGCCATTTACCAAATCATTCTATCTATATTTGGTGCCGAGTTATGGTCCCTTTTATGTTCCCTTGTCCATTTAAAAACCGGGGTTTTTCCAAAGTTCAAAGTCTCATAAATGAAAAAATAATAGAGATAAAAATCTAAAAATTGAGACTTTTGATTACCTCAAGGGGTACAATTGATGAGCCAAAAAAGAAAGAAATACAAAAATGTAAGGTAAAATTTTTCTCAGATTTTGGATCACTTGACGTGGAATGACCCTAAAGACGAACTGATTTTGAAGCCTGGTTTGTGATTTTAAAAAAAAAGAAAAAATTCAAGAATTTTAAATACTAATTATGTTGCATTTGCCAAAATACAAGATATCTTAAACAGTATGAAAAATAAATGCTGCAAATTACTTTCATGGCAGTTTTTCATTTTTATTTTATTTTTTATAATGGGTATGGAAATATTAGCGACTTGAATGTAAATACATGATTCAAATCACATTCAAAATTCAACATAAAAGACTACAGGAATAATTGTAGACTCTAAGTGCAAAAAAATTAGCTATTTTAATTAGAATCAGCTTTTACTTTTAAAAGCTGAAGAGAATAATTTCGTTGAGCAAGAACATTTTTAATTTTTGAGCGCCTGTGGATTAGATACAAAATTATGGATTACACATTGCTTAACATTTATTCAATAACTCTGAGGTACTATTTTTTAAAATAAATCAAGTTTATCATGATAATAATAAGCTGCAATATGAAAGTGGTTTTGCAGCCAAAATGTTTGACAACAAAAAAATTCAGCAGTGCCCTAAAATAATTTAAAGGTTTGAGTTAGTCAGACCAAATGTTGAAAAAGTATTCAACATTAGCTAAAGAAGCTTGTGCAGCAAGGACTAGCAATCAACAGTTCTTAAGATTTTAAAAGGAGAGGTAAAATTAAAAAAGTAAACAATGAAAAGCAATGGATTAGTGTATCATGTAGTTTCTGAAACTTATAATAATTCTTACAAATATTGCAAAAATGTTAAGATAATACTTTAATCTGTTGTACGTTTTTGAGCGAAGTGGTTTTGTTTTGAAAACAGTGTTAAAATTTAAAGTTCATAATTGTTTCATGATCATGCAGGTTTTCAGCAAAGGACCTTTTACATTGAGCAATAGTTTCACTTTTCATAATTATATTAAAATGCATTAACTACCCCACCCCCTTCCAAAGAGCATGGGATTTAGCTTTAAAGTTTTCAACTTTATTATTCATATAAAAATGAAAAAAAAAAATCATTTATTGAGCCTTTTATAAAGTACGGTTAACGTGAAAAAGGAAAAATTTGATTTCCATAGCAGATGCAAACAGATCGCAATTTTTCAAATGAAGGCATTAAAAGTTTTAAAAAGAATACAAAAGAATTTGAGCAAAATTATTTTAGAATTGAAGCTTAAAACAGGCTAGGAACAGGCACACAGGAAACAGGCTAGGAGTAATCGTGGATTACATAATCATAAATCAAAGAAATTGGTTACATTTTTGTGCACCAAAACGCAATCATAATCTCAATATTTAAAAGTAATTGTAAGCAAAATCTCATACTATAAACAAGATTACAAAAAAAAAAGTTAAATACTCTAATTCTGAGTAAAACTTAGAGATGGCGCTTGAACATTTGTAAAGGGTTTGAAATTAAATGTCCCTTCTCGAATGTAGAGCAGAAGCCTGTTTTCTATTTCACTTAGAATCATTTTTTTGAATTATCAGCATCAAACCATCAAACTTCTGCAAAAACCAACAAAATCACTTTCAACTCTTGTAGTCTGTGTCTCTGAAGTACCTCTACTTTACCAAAAGATCAAGAACCTGCTAGAACTGTCCACTTACAGCAGCGTTTCTTAAACTTTTTTACAAGTGGAACCCTTTTTGCTGTCCACTTTTTTGGCAGAACCCTTGTTTTTATTTCTATCCCCCCTCCCCCACCTACCCTATCACCAATTTTTTCTTTGGATAAGTGAACAGGAGACAGGGTTGTTGCTTCGAATTTTAAGTTTTGATTTTAATTTTCTTTGCTGGAACTTTTGAGAACTTAGTTCAAATGTTATGAAAGGAAGGGAGGAAAAGTTTCACGGAACCCTTCCATGATCTTCGTGAGACCCTAGGGTTCCGCGGAACACAGTTTAAGAAACGCTGACTTAGAGGATAGGTTCGCTGCTAAGGTATTTCGCTGTGCTAAACGCAAAAGTGGTATCTGCAGTTGAGTTCAAATTGAGATATTACTCTTTAAAGTTTTGCGCCACCATGTATTTGATTCAGATGAAACTTTTTCATAATTTTGTAAAAAATATTTCCCATTCTCAAATGACCATTAATTTTGTATTTAGGTAAAATACGTCACAAAGAGCCACCTGGTGGCGATAACTCAATTGTGTTAAAAAGTGCAGATACGACTTTTGTGCTTAGCACGGCAGTATAGTTCACTATATAACGATGAAGGGAAGAAAGGCCATTTGAAGTAGAAGAATTAAGAGATCACTAGAGCCGAGGGTTCGCTGAATCTAATTTATTTTTTGAAAAAAGCTTCCCAATTCGCTTATAGATACTTCTGTAATGCGCAGGGTTGCTATTTTGCCCACTTTTCTGTAAAAAGCGCGACGTCGGAAGAAATTGGACAAAATGGGATGAAATGAACCATATCGGACAAAATAAAAATCTACTGATTTTTGACACACTTGAAATGATATATCTGTACCTCAGAACCAAGAACGACATAAGTCCAAAAATGGCGATTTTCACTTTATTAATGCATTGTATGCAGAATCTTATTCCGTATTGACATATGAAAACGGTATTCTATAAAACAAATTATTTCACAATTATTGTTAACCTATGCTAACATAAATACGAGGCCGAGGTAGTGTGGTCGGCAGAAGTGAAAGGAACAGATAGACATTTTAACAAACAGTATAAATTTATTTTGATCAAAACATTGTAAACATTGAAAAATCTGATACACCCAAAAAATTTTGAATTTTCAAAAAAAAACCCCCCCAATTATCGTTAGAAAATTTAAAAAGTCTTAGAATAGAATTTGGAGTTCACCCCTTAGAATTTTTACAAGAATACCATCTCAGGAACGGAAGTCCACCGGTTACATTTGATACACAGTCCACCTTTCTGGGTACAGCGTCGCAGTCAACAGCTCAACTTCTGCTTCTTGTCCGGTAGATAGGCCTGACGAGGTGTTCCAATATCCCAGGGATGGGCTCAGCCAGACACACAGCAGGTACTACTCAGAAGGAGCTAGTTGGTTTGGTCGCCCAGAAGGAGCTAGTTGGTTTGGTCGCCGCATGACCAAAATTGGGAAAGCCGGTTATATCCATGAAGATTTTATAGCGGTGGAATGATAGAACTTTCCGCAGTAACTAGGAGGTGACATTCTCCAAAAAAATCCCCGAACGTTAATTCGTTCGGCCAAATTCTTTAAAAAACATTTAAAGTAAAAGAGTTAATAATGCCTGCATACTATAACACAAGTGGTGGAAGGCTCCAGCCTTTTTCAAAGAAATTACAGCACCACAAAACGAAAAGCACGCACCGCGTGCACGCCGAAACAACACAGCGCAAAAACAGCAACACTAAGACATGGCCGGACAGATCAGAACACACAGCCTGGAAAAACTACCATTCTTATAGCTGCAGACGATGGAACGTAGTGGCGTGACGTCAAGACAAAATTTAAATAGAACTTTAGTAAAAATACAACTCAACTTTTAAAAAACACAGCTTAGGGAAATTTCTTAATTGTTTACCCTCTTCGAGGAAGCAAGTAGTTCCTCAACACTAAAGCTCTGACGTCACACCATTACGGAAAAAATGCACGTTCTGTCGTAGTGATGGGATTGTTTGCCGGCGTGCTAGGATGAAAATAAAAAATGGGATTTCTTTCCCCCTGGACGTGCAGGCAAAGGAAGTAGGTGCTCTTAACATTTTATTTTTATTTAAAAAAAAATTCGTTTAGGGACTCTCTCCAAGAAAAAATAAAGGGCCATGCTAACAAGTTCCCCCCTCTTGGAGAAAGTCCATAAACGCACAAAAAACACACATCAAAAAATCCCAAAAAACACATGAAAAACATGATTCAATACTAATTGAAAATTAGTTTACATAGCTTGTCTAATATATTTCGTGACAAGGGCTTAGTGAAAATGTCCGCTTTATTTACATTTGTCCTAATATATTCAATGGAAAAATTTTTGTCCCTAACTAGATTTCTCACGAAATGATAGCGCACATCTATGTGTTTCGTTCGAGAGTTTTCAATGGGGGACCTTGAAAAATCAATGGCGGCGGTATTGTCACAATGAATAATGGCAGAACATAATTTAAAACCTTCAATGTTCAATTGGTCTATTTCATCCAATATCCTTTTTAACCAAACTACCTCTTTGGCAGTTTCCCCCAATGAAATATATTCGGCCTCCATCGTGGACAATGCCACACATTTTTGTTTGAAAGTCCTCCATTGAATCGGGACATCATCTATACAGATGATTGTACCACCCATTGAGACACGATCCTCACGATTTGAGGCAAAATCAGAGTCTGAAAAAGCTTTTATTTTAATTTCCCCTATTACACTTAAATTTAATTTATAAAAAATAGTATTTTTTAAGTACCCTAAAACGCGTAACAAAAATTCCCAGTGCTTTCTTCCTGGGTTAG
Organism: Uloborus plumipes; assembly: GCA_038373865.1. Taxonomy (NCBI): domain Eukaryota; kingdom Metazoa; phylum Arthropoda; class Arachnida; order Araneae; family Uloboridae; genus Uloborus; species Uloborus plumipes. Next base: position 60,474 of record JAXGGA010004505.1, on the reverse strand, counting down.
CTTGAAATTGTGAAAAGATGTTTACAGCATAGGAAATATCAGGGCGAGTTTTCCCAGCTATGTATGCTAAACATCCCAATAGATTTCGATATGGCAATTTTTCCATTTCTTTTATTTCTAATTCCCCTTTTGGGCAGTCGTTCATCGACAAAATCGTGCCCCTCGAAATAGGAAGGGTAGAAATAGGGATACTATAGTTGGAAAATAACTCACACACCCGTGAAATATAAAAACCCTGGTGAATGTAAATATTCCCCCCTTCTTCTATAAATTCTATCCCCAGAAGTTTCCTTGTTTTTCCTAATTCTTTTATATCATATTTTGTCTTTATTTCTTCAATTACATTTTTCACTATCTCATTATTTTTTGCTAGAATAATTATGTCGTCTACGTAAATCAAAAGAAAAACTTCCCCGTCCCTATAGTAAACACAGTTACACCCTTTTACCTTTTTAAATTTAAACCCATGAAGAACCCCGTCAATTTCATAAAACCAGTTTCTTCCAGATTGGTGCAACCCATAAAGGGACTTCTTTAATTTACAGACGTAGTTAGGATATTCTAACTCGACAAAACCCTCAGGTTGGCGCATTATAATATGTTCCTCCAAGTCAGCATACAAGTAGGCATTTTTTATGTCAATTTGGAAATGATACCATCCTAAAAGTGAGACAAATATCGCGAAAAAAACTCTAACTAAGGTGAAATCAACCACAGGACTAAACACTTCAGAATAAGACTCCCCCTGGACTTGTCGGTTACCAGAACATACCAGTCTAGCTTTGTATCTGACGACTTGACCCTTATCATTTTGTTTAGCATCATAAACCCAGCGATTTCCTAAAATAGGTTTATTTTTAGGTGGGGGGACCAGGTCCCAAACCCCACGTTCTTTAATCACTTGGATCTCATCTTTCATCGCTAGTTCCCAGTGTTTCAATTCTTCTGATTTTAAACATTCTTTATATGAATTAGGGACAATTACTTCAACCATACTAGCCCCCGGAGTGTCTATCATTTCCTCAGAGTCTTCTGAACTATTATCCCCTTCTTCCGGTATTTCACCGGTGTTCAAATTTTTGGGCGAAAAATCAAAGAGTGTAGGGTCAAACTTAATGTTGTTGACTTCGCAGAATTTTTGAATATCTTTTACCGTTTTAAACCGATTTTTCTTGTCTCCCATTATAATAGAGTAATAGATATCAATTCGATCTCCTGTTTTTCTTTTTACAGCTTCCCGTGTCCATTTTATCTCTTTACTGGTGGGTGGTTTATCACATTCCTCAATTTCTTCTTCTGGTTCTGAGTCCCCAAGAGGAGGTATAAAATTAAAATTCCTTCCCTGTATGTTTTTATTTTTATATTCCCCCCAGCTTAAATTTTCATTAAAATCGACATTTATAGTTTCGTCTACTCTTTTAGTTTCAGGGTTCCAGATTCTATATCCTCTGGTTTTTATAGCATAGCCAATCATTACACCTAAAGTTGCCCTAGGGTCGAGTTTCTTAAGTTTAATTTTAGGCTGACCAACATAGGCAATACAGCCAAAAACCCGAAAATGTTTAGTAGACGGTTTCCTACCTGAAAACAGTTCAAATGGTGTCTTGCCACGTTTTCCTAGAACTGTCCTATTTCTAATATAATTGAAACAAAGTGTGGCTTCCGCCCAAAATTCAAAACCTAACCCTGAGTCATTTAGCATTGTTCTTATCGCGTCTTCTATGGTACGGTTATATCGTTCCGCGACACCATTTTGTTGAGGTGTATATTTATTTGAACGCTCAATTCTTATCCCCTGGTTCTTTAGATAATTTTCAAAAAATTTGTTTTCAAATTCCCGACCGTTATCGGAGCGGACAGCTAGTAACTTTTTACCTAAAAACCTCTCTGCCCTTCTCTGAAAACCTAAAAAAACTTCAAAAGCCTTATCTTTACTTTTTAAGAAAAATACATAAGCTTTTCGTGAAAAATCATCAATGATGGTAAAAAGATATTTCTTCCCCGCTAAAGACTCCTTTTGAAAAGGTCCCGCTAGGTCCATATGGACCAATTCAAGGGCTTCCTTGGACCTGATTTCTGGTAAAGGTTTAAATGAACATGATTTCTTTTTTCCCAATTTACATGGTTCACAAGTAGGTTTTGCTCCCTTCTTAATTTCTAATCCCGTTACAGCCCCTAGTTTTTCAGTATTCACAATATAGTCCATGTTAATATGGGCAAAACGTTTGTGCCATAACTCTAGGTCTAATTTCACAACATTGGACTGTTCAACTTTCAATTTGGAGTCCCCTTCAGGGATGACAACATTATTTACATTTAAACATTTCATATAAAAATTTGGCTTAACATAATACAACTTATTAATTAAATTAGCATTAAAAATTTTAACATTATTTACATCATATACGCAAATCTTTCCGGGAAACCATTTCATTTTAAATCCTTGCTGGTCGATGCATGAACCAGAAAGCAAATTGCGTCGCAGTGTTGGGGCATAATAAACATTATTTAATGTTACTGTTATCATTTTGTTGTCAGTTTCAATTTTAAAAATTACTTTACCTATCCCCTCGACTTTACTTTTTATCTCACCAACAGCCACCTCCATTTGGGTATTTTGGACTGGTTTTATTTCTGAAAATAAATTCTTATCACGGCAAAAATGTGCCGTACTACCCGAATCAAAAATCCAGTCATTATCATTTCTAGGGGTGGTGGTGGTATTCGCGGAGAATTCATTAATTGTGCAATACATTCCTGTTCGATATTCATTTTTACTTTTAACATTTTCTTTTGAATTTCGAATATCTTTATTTCTGGCCCAACACCGCGAAGCAATATGCCCTTTCTTTTTACAATAATGGCAAATTTTACTTTTAAATGGGGACTTACCTCCCTTGCCTGCAGGACCAGTTTTTTCCTTTCTTGAATGAGCACTCATTGCAGAATTCCCCCCTTCCGGTTCTCTATTTAAATACTTGATACGGCCTTCTTCGGCTAAAAGTTCATTCTTGACATTTAAAAAAGTAAACTTTTCTTTTTCCCATCGATATATTGCCTGGACAATATTGTCAAAGTTGGAAGGCAAATATCTAATTAACTGAAAAGTTCTAATTTGTTCTTCCATTACATAGCCATTTTCAATCAATTGTTTAAAAATCCCCCCTAGCCTGGCAGCAAACAATCCCACAGTTTCACCATCACTCATTTGACATGAAAAATAGGATTCCCATAGGGCAGCTACTCGGGCCAAAGATGGGGGTTCAAAATTTGTTTTTAAATTTGTCCACGCTTCATGTGGATCTTCAAGGTCATCAATTAATGCCTTTATTTCAGTATCTAAATTTAAATATATGATAGCTAAGGCCTTAAAACAACGTTTCTTATCAACGGGGGTAATTGGGGTTTCTAATTTATTTTGGGTAACTTCCCATAAATCCCTTTCCATTAGAATCATTTTTACATCTTTGGACCAAGAAGCCCAATTATGGGAACCCAACTTTTCTATGTTACGAAAATCTTTATCCATTTGTCAAAAAAAATTCCGTTCACTCCAGTCGACCACAAAAAACCAAACGGTCTGCTACCACTTGTTAACCTATGCTAACATAAATACGAGGCCGAGGTAGTGTGGTCGGCAGAAGTGAAAGGAACAGATAGACATTTTAACAAACAGTATAAATTTATTTTGATCAAAACATTGTAAACATTGAAAAATCTGATACACCCAAAAAATTTTGAATTTTCAAAAAAAACCCCCCCAATTATCGTTAGAAAATTTAAAAAGTCTTAGAATAGAATTTGGAGTTCACCCCTTAGAATTTTTACAAGAATACCATCTCAGGAACGGAAGTCCACCGGTTACATTTGATACACAGTCCACCTTTCTGGGTACAGCGTCGCAGTCAACAGCTCAACTTCTGCTTCTTGTCCGGTAGATAGGCCTGACGAGGTGTTCCAATATCCCAGGGATGGGCTCAGCCAGACACACAGCAGGTACTACTCAGAAGGAGATAGTTGGTTTGGTCGCCCAGAAGGAGCTAGTTGGTTTGGTCGCCGCATGACCAAAATTGGGAAAGCCGGTTATATCCATGAAGATTTTATAGCGGTGGAATGATAGAACTTTCCGCAGTGACTAGGAGGTGACATTCTCCAAAAAAATCCCCGAACGTTAATTCGTTCGGCCAAATTCTTTAAAAAACATTTAAAGTAAAAGAGTTAATAATGCCTGCATACTATAACACAAGTGGTGGAAGGCTCCAGCCTTTTTCAAAGAAATTACAGCACCACAAAACGAAAAGCACGCTCCGCGTGCACGCCGAAACAACACAGCGCAAAAACAACAACACTAAGACATGGCCGGACAGATCAGAACACACAGCTTGGAAAAACTACCATTCTTATAGCTGCAGACGATGGAACGTAGTGGCGTGACGTCAAAACAAAATTTAAATAGAACTTTAGTAAAAATACAACTCAACTTTTAAAAAACACAGCTTAGGGAAATTTCTTAATTGTTTACCCTCTTCGAGGAAGCAAGTAGTTCCTCAACACTAAAGCTCTGACGTCACACCATTACGGAAAAAATGCACGTTCTGTCGTAGTGATGGGATTGTTTGCCGGCGTGCTAGGATGAAAATAAAAAATGGGATTTCTTTCCCCCCGGGACGTGCAGGCAAAGGAAGTAGGTGCACTTAACATTTTATTTTTATTAAAAAAAATTCGTTTAGGGACTCTCTCCAAGAAAAAATAAAGGGCCATGCTAACAATTATTTAGCTGCATCAAAAGAGCGCCAGTCCCATTCTTTGCATGCATCCGACAATCAATTTTCCCCTCTACTGAAAAGTTACAAAAATGGACTTACGTCAGTCTGGTTCTGAGGTACAGATAAAATAGCTTACATTAATATATAAGTCTGTTACTAGGATTCAAAAAAAAAAAAAAGTTTTCTTTTCCCTTTAAAAAATATAACTTTTTAAAATTAAATCAGAATATATATTTTTACACCTTTAAATCATATTTCTAAAAATATTTTTTCAACAAAATTTATGTTTTTCAATTATTGATTTATTTTGTTACTGTACAAAGAAAACTGCAAGTGAAATTATTATTTTTCAAAACACAGATTATTACACCCAAAAACTTAATAAATGGCATGATGCAGGTTTTACATCCAAACATAGGACAGTGCGATTCCCACAGTATTTTCCAAAATCTCACTAAAAATCAATTTGCAAGTTGTCCTTATATACAAACCCTACTAGTCCAGTCAATAAAGACATCGTGTCGCAACTAATTTAGGGAAAGCTGAATTTTTGCAGGATGTTAGTACACCTAGTGTACACTAAAAAAATACAAAGTCCCGACCTCCACCCCTCTTGCTTTCCCCCACACCCCCTCCGAAACATTGCAAAAGCACTACTATGATTATACGCTTTTCATGTCACAACTAATTAGGGGAAGGCTTAATTTTTGCAGGACGTTAGTACATCGAGTGTACACTAAAAAAACACCCAGTCCCGACCTCCACCTCTCGTTTTCCCCCACCCCCTCCGAAACATTGCAAGAGCAGTACTATGGTTATACGCTTTTCGTGTCACAAATAATTAGGGGAAGGCTGATTTTTTGTTTCAAGACGTTAGTATACAAAGTATACACTATAAAAAGACAAAGTCCCGAACCCCAACCCTCTTGCTCCCCCCCCCTACCCCCACCTCCGAAACATAAGAGCGGTACTATGATTATATGCTTTGCGTGTCGCAACTAATTGAGGGAAATCGATTTGTTTCCAGATGTTAGTGTTCAAAGTATACACTAAAAAAACACTAAGTCCCGATCCTCACCCCTATTGCTGACCCCCACCCCACAAGCCCCCACCCCCTCCGACACATTGCAAGAGCAGTCCTATGATTATACGCTTACAGCTCAAAAACTAATAACACAGGGTCGTTCCGTTTTTATTTCACTTCTTACAATATTATAAACCAGTGGTGCCCAGCCTACTGCCCTCGGGCCGCATCCGGCTCTTGAAACTTATCTGTGTGACTCGTTGTTTTGCGAAATGTTACGACTCTAGGCAATTCGTTTCTGAAAAACAAGTTGCATTTAGCAAAAAGAAAAAGCACGAAGAAATGCTGGCAACAATTATTCCTTTATTAGTGGTCAATATCTCACATTTCATTCACTTGGTCCGAAATATTGTTACAATGCATTCCACTACAGTTTCCACGCATTGACGTGCAATCGAACCCAGCTTTACGACAGCTACAGTTTGTAACACACTATGTTTTTTATAATTGCAAGATATTAATAGGAGAAGGTCACTTGGAGCAGGGATAATTGTCATGGGCTTAGAAATCAGTCTATTTCTTGAAGTATATTTCCAACCACACTCTTCTGGTGGAAGTTTAAAACCTAACTAAGTTTGAATCTTTGATGGTAAAGACTTAAACAATGCTGTTGAGTGGCATCTGCAGTTAGTGGAAGTTTTGCTAAATCAAAAGTTGACTTAAGGGACATTTTGGCGATTAGTTGCTTATACTTAAAATATCTGGCTTCATTTAGGGTTTCATACTGTGATAAATTGTACATAGTAAGGATAAACTGTTCTCTACTTTCTACATTTGTTTCTTTTGTAATAGCTTGTTTTGGGAAAAGTTCAGCCTAAGCTTTAGCTTCAGTTGAAAAACGTATCAAGTCGACAGCTTTTTTTTCCCTAGTCCATAGAAAGCCAGTGTCGTGTCGCAACCAGTCATTGCATGAGCAAAAAGTAGTGCAGTTTGCTGCTCCACATGTTTATTTATTAGGAAATTGACAGAGTGAACTTTAGACACTGAAGATGAAGGCTTTAAGAAGAGAAGTGTGACATCATGTTGAGGAGTTAAGGCTACAAGAAAAACCAAGAGATCAACATCAGTTCTCACAACAACAGTAGTATTATTATTTTTCACATTCTTAATGGCTTGGTTGACAATGATGTCGGCGTCATCCTCTGGAAAAACCTCATTAACAGCTTCAGCAACAAATATTGTTCTATTTCTATTAATCTTTTCTTGTTTTGAAGGTTTGCTAGAAAATCTTGTTGCGTTGTGCAAACTGTATTTTCATCAAAAACAATTGAAGGGCTTGGTGGATAAAGGGGCTATGTTGCATTTTGAAAAATGAACACTCTGGACAATGGTAAGCAATGGATACATGTAAGCAAATAAAACTTTGTAAATAAAGAAGTAGACATCATTAATTAAAACACTTTCATACTCACATTAATGGCGAAACCAGAAAACAAAACAGCTGCAACAACTGCTACAATAAAACTTTGAACTTTAGTAGCTCGCAATTTCTGTTTTGTCACATAACCTCTTCATCTCCTAAGTCCTTCAATTGTGTGAGAAAATTTCTTTGATGCTCTTCTTTCTTGTTCTTGTAGTTTTGTTCGAAAGCCGCTGTCACTTATTTTTATAATTGCAAAGTATATAATTTAAGTATGGTTCTACTATTTCCTTGAAAGTTTTAGTCACCAAACTTTTGCATGCAACAAATGTCCCCTGTATATTAAAAAACAGCTTTATTTGCCTCAAAAGTCTCCTAGACAATCCCATCTTCAAATAAATTCACAACTTATTTTATAAATGGATAGGAGTGAAATAATATACAAAGCAACACGGTAACATCATTTGTTTACGAAGAACACGCATTTAGCCAATGTACTGTTCTTATAAGGTGTCTGAATGGGGGGGGGGGGAGGCAAGAAGGTTGGGAGTCGGAACTTTTACTTTTTTTAGTGTATACTTTATGTACTAACATCTCTTAAAAATTCAAAAACTTTTTCAGAAATGAGCATCCCCGAAACGTAATATTTCGAAAAACAACGTGTCACATGGATCTGTTTTGCGGGCCGAATGCGGCCTGCGGGCCACAGGTTGAGCATCACAAGTTTTTAGTACACTAAGAAGTGGAGTAAAAGAAGAAACACCCCAACAACACCATTAGTTTTCCAGCTGTAAGCAAAAATCATAGTACTGCTCTTACAATGTTTCAGAGGTGGTGGGTGGGGGGAGGGGAAGCAAGAGGGTTGGGGGTCGGGACTTAGTGTTTTTACAGTGTTTACTTTGTATACTAACGTCTTGAAACAAAAAATCAGCCTTCCCCTAGTTAGTTGTGACACGAAAAGCGTATAACCATAGTACTGCTCTTGCAATGTCTCGGAGGGGGTGGGGGAAAAAGCAAGAGGGGTGGAGGTCGGGACTGGGTGTTTTTTTTAGTGTACACTCGATGTACTAACATCCTGCAAAAATTAAGCCTGCCCCTAATTAGTTGTGACACGAAAAGCGTATAATCATAGTAGTGCTCTTGCAATGTTTCGGAGGGGGTGGGGGGGAAAGCAAGAGGGGTGGAGGTCGGGACTTTGTATTTTTTTAGTGTACACTAGGTGTACTAACATCCTGCAAAAATTCAGCTTTCCCTAAATTAGTTGCGACAACGCCATTTTTTTAGCTTCATTGACTGGACTATACTTAACAAGCTAAAAAGTCCCACCTTTGAATTTTCTTTAGTGTGAATCTTGGCATGATGTTAAAAGCATTTTAATTTTAATGGATATGATTAAAATCAAATTTAATTTATATAGCGTAATAGAATTAAAAACAAGAATCAAATTAAAACTTAAAGCAAAACAAATGTAACTTTCTTATCGACATCAGTTTGTTACTTATTTCATCGAAGATTTTAATCTTTACTGAAGAATTTTACAGCATCTTATCTCTACTTTTAACTTTGTAAATGCATATAACTGGCATTGGACTTTCATATGACAAATAAACAGAACATATTAAAATTAACATCGAATTTAAAAATGTTTTATAATTGCTACACATAACTTAATACTGGGGCGTACGGAGTAGCACTTTGGCCAAGTACTCAGCATGACACTTGTTGCACTGCAGTTTAAAATACAATGACTTTGATCATCAAAATATTTCCCTAGCATTTTTTAGTTTACATTTTTCTTCTTAAGTATTGCTTGACCCAAAATAGTCACAACCTTACTTTTTTCAGTAGTTCAAAAAATAATGTTAGTTTTAGTATTCCAGTTATCATTACATGTTAATCTTACTACGGGAACCACACAAATAATACAATAATCAGGGACCGCGCTAAGGATTTTCAGTTGTTAGCCAATAAATTAGCCAAATTTCAAAAGTCTTAGCCAAACTTCGAGAGTTTTAGTCAAAGAATTTTTATTATTTGTTTTTTTAATATAATACATGCATTTTTTTCCCAAGTAAAAATTTCTGAAAGTTTTCCATTCGCCAATATTTTAGCCAAATCAGAATTTTTTTCGCCGAATTTTCCATTTTATCGCATTTGGCGAGGTGGCGAATGCTTAGCGCGGTCCCTGAATAATGCAGTGGTTCCCGAAGTCCGAACCTCCGCTGACCCTCTCCTGAATAGTTACTAACTTCGAGGACCCCAGCGCAAGCGTTAAAAAAAAGCTTGATTTGATACAACATAATATTACTATTTTTTCCATAATGTTTGCACATTTGACATTTCGCACATCCAGAATGAAAGGGGCACACCTCAAAAAATGCATTTTTTGGAAATATCTTTAAAAAGCATATCTTAGTACACCTTACATGAGAAACTAACCCATTTTTTTCTACAGTTAACAGTCGCAGCTAAAAAGCAACTTATGCCCTTATCATTCTGTTGATTCTGCCGATTGTGAAGGGAGAATTGAGTTTGAAAGGGGCACATCTTTGAAAATCATAGTTTGCCGAGCGTCATTGGTGCAAATTTTAGTTAGTACTTTTTTTTAAAAAAAATTAAGAAAACCGTAATTTTGATTTGTTTTAAAATGACACCAGTTTTAATTGTTTGTTATTAAGTATAAATTGTTTTTGCACAAGTAATTTATGAAGGGTTCCTTTTTTTAGAACAAGAATAGTATTATGCAACCTAGCGTAAAATCATTAGGAATTAAAATTTGATTTAATATCGTTCTGAAATGAAACAGCGATATGTAGGATAAGTCACAACAAGAACTCAAAAAAAAAAAAATTAAAGGGTGTATATGCCGATGCCTATAAGAATAGCTATTTTGAGATGTGCCCCTTTCATTCTCCACGAAAATGAAGAATGAAAGGGGCACTTCTCATTAATTACTGACAAGCACGTATCCAGAACTTTGTTTAGGGGGGGGTCCAAGGTCACGAAAGATAAATCAGAAGTATATTAATTGTTTGTTACATTAGCACTAATTAAATTAAAACTATAATAATTATTAATATATAATGTGAAACAAAATATAATTAATTAAAATTGATAATGAAATTAAGTATAATTAATTTTAAAAAATGCGGTAGTAAATTAATTTTGGCAATTAATAACAGTCATCCATACGAAAACTCTAAATGTGAAGAAAAAAAAAAATTCATCATATCTCATTTCATTCGCTGAAACATTTATGTTTATGCTTCGAAAAAGAGTGGTATATAATTCCTTCGAAGAAAAATTTCACAATAAAAGAAAATCAGAAGACAAATACTTTTTCAGGAATTATTAGGAAAAATGTTGCTAATACTTCAACAAAATATTAAACTTGGTAATATATTAAAAAAAAATGTATATATTTATGTTCATTTTGTTGCCACCCCCCCTCCCGCCTCCCCAACTAACTACTATCTATAGAATCGAATGCACAGCTGTATGAATTCTATTATAATGTAATTCTAAACCCTTGTTCGATTTTAACAACACTTCATACAAAATTCAACTATGCTCTGGACGATAATATTTGCAAGGTTTTACTTTTAAACATTGAATTAATTTTCTTTATTTAAGTTTATAAAATTCTTTCGACAATACGAAATAGAATCTCCAAACTTACCCATTTTCTAATTTTTTCATTTAAAAGCTTTAACAAACACAGTTTAATTGGAGAAATTATTCACCACTTGCGAAGCAGAATCCGAAATTTCGAAAAAAACGGTGGGAGAAAAAAGACGGCTTATATAATAATATATAGATATAATTGATTATGCCCGCTAATGAAAATCGTAAAATTATGTAAATTAGTCGAACACAAGGCCTAAAAAATTACGAATTTATCGATATCTCGTTCGATGATCATTTCACTGGCGTTCGGGGACAGTTATATACTGACTTACATACATAAATAGATATAATCTACGTACATGGTTTTTTAGTAATATGAAATCGCCAAATTTTTTTAAAAAATCTGTACATTTTCTGCACAGGTTTTACTTAGTAGATCTAATTTTCCCGTAAATGACACTGATTTGACTCAAACTCGGCATTTTCGCAGGGAAATTTGATTATTTAACAAATTTCTACACGAAATCTGCAGAAATTTTACAGATTTCTGTGAAATTTCTTCATTAATTTGAAGATACTGCAGAAAATTTGCACAATCATTTGGAGGTTCTCGTGTTCTGAATTGACTTGGAAGTTAAAAACTTTTCAGTTAATGGGAATACTTAAAGGAAAACAGCACCTTCTGTCTTGGTTATGGTTTTTTGAGGTAAGTGATGAAAACTATGATAAAAGACATCCGGTTTGGGGGGGGTCCGGACCCCCTGGACCCCCCCCTTAAATACGTCCTTGATTACTGACTCATTTAAAATTGGCCGAGAAACGCACACCATAGTCACCTAGCAAAACCTTTAATCAACCAAACAATGAAAGTTTGGCTAGTTGTAATAATTTATTAGAGCCAGGGCAAGGATTTAAAAAAATTTAAATTTTCAAATCGATCTTTCTCAAAACAGCTATTTTGAGATGTGCCCCTTTCATTCTGGATGTGCGATTTGTTTCATGTACACTAAAGTAATAAATGTGTAGGGTATTAAGTTATTTCTATTTCCCACATTACCTTTTAAAAGATAAGATAATCTAACAATTTTTAAAATCAAAATAAAGCTAAATATTGCTTGTTAGGTGCAATATTCAGCTTCAAGTCCTTCGCTTATTTTAGGAGATCAGAAAGCTCCAATCCGAATTGGATTTGATAAATACAGTGTCAAACATAATATACTAGCCATACCACAATATAATATACCATATGAAATGTTATTTTAGGATTGGAAATGTGTCAACATCGAAGTTTCCATTAACCTTCAAAAAGCAAAAATGTGTCAACAAAACTACTTGATTATTATTTACGTTTACATTGTACTCCTCACTTTTTTCACCCCACAATCATAATTACATTTCTCTAGTCTACAAATAATATGCATGTTTATGTCTTTTTTTTTGCAATTGAAAACAATAGTAATTGGCATGTCATAATTTTAATTGATTATGTTTTTAAGCAGTTGTATTCATTGTTGTAATTACTCTGTTACCTATAGTCTTAATTGTAATTATAATCCGGTATTTTTCATGCTTGTAATCGTAATCGAAGATGCTTTCTTGTAATTGACCTTAAGTCTGGTAGGAAACCATGGTACCTTAGATAAACATGCCATAAAAATTTTTTGACAGAGTTCATGTTTGCACAATTAAAATTAAACCAGGATTTAAATTTAAATTTTGCACCGATATACAGACACTGGTCCTATGGACGTGACCGTAATTTCGGACAGCGGTTAAGGTTATTTTTCAGCGTGAATATGGGTTATTTAGTAGCGTACAGAGACTTAGGTGCCCCTCCCCGACGCTTTGTTAAAACTATTTTGAAGAAAATTTCCGTGTCTCATAGTGCTGTTTCCTTCGATTGTGCACCCTTAAACCTTGTGCCGTGGGGTGTGCTATGTGCCGTACTGGATTAATTTATTGTGTCAGGGCCCGCGCTAAGCATTCGCCAAATGCGATAACATCGTAAATCTGGCAAAAAAAGTTGAACAAGGTTGAAATGTTGACGAATGGAAAGATCTTTAAAATTTCAATAAAAATATATGCAGTAAAATACAAATTAAAGTTAGTTGAATTCAATCTCAGACTAATACTTTGTAAATTTGACGATCAAGTAGTTTTGAAATTTGTCTAATTTACTGGCTAACAACATAGAATCTTCAGCACAGGCCCTGTGTGTCAATCATATAATGTCCAATATCAAAAAACAACATCAGCAAATCATAAGCTGAAGCCAACCATCTACTATTGTTTTTTTCTCCATAGCACATCAAAAGATGCTTTCATACAGATGGATATAGAAAAAAGGAAAAATAATGACTACACTATTGAAATGTATAAAACTGCTGAATATTGTACAGTACAATCTTGACTATTTTTTGAATTGGGGATGAAGGATCGAAAATAAGGAATTTTTCGGAACTCAGAAAGGAGATTGTCTCGAGTCTTCCAGATTAAAGGTCTCATACATTTCAAAAAACATGGAATGCGTAGCTGAAATTTAAAAATCAGTTGCAACTTTTGATTGCAAATAATATTCAATTTGCTCCACCAAAAATTTACACTATTGCAGCACATTTTAATTGAAATAAATTTGAAATTATGCATATATAGTTTTGTATTTATATTAATGAAGGACTGTTGCAACAATATATTTTTTAATTTTAAATGCTTAAATTATATCATGATGGAGATGCACAATAACATGACAAGAATTAGTCGGCAATGCATTTCATTTTAGAAATTCTTACATTAACTAGCCCACTTAGAAGTCTTTTTTTTCTGCCGGGATTTTTGAAAAAGACAACTTTCGACACATTATAGGAGCTGAATTTTCCTCAGCTTTTATATACAATTCAATGCAAATATTGTATTATTCTCACCAAAACTTAAGAATCTCTTCCATAAAAACAATCCAAAAAGCAGTATTAAAAATAAGCAGGTATTAAGCCCATTTTATGATCTAATATTTAATTTTGTGCCAAGTATTTGAAAATCCACTTGCTCACACATTTTTTAAACTCACGCACAATTTTTGATTAGATCAAACTTGTTTTTTCTCCACACAACACATTCCAATCATTTTGATATTTTTTATATTCATATGTGTGTGCGTTTCAGGGAGTGTCCAGGATTTTTCACAGGATGCTTTTTTGACAAAACTCAAATAATGTAGTGAAAAATGAATTTTAAACTTTTTGCATGGGTATGACACCAATTGCAACATTGAAATTTTTTGCAGAATTAGCAGATCAGATTGGTCAATAAGTTTATTGCGGTAATTAACTTTTGAACAAGTTTTAAAAATTATCAGGTTATACCCCAAATATTCGTTATTTTTATAGCAGACTAGCACTTTCAATGAATGAATTATGAGAAGTCTGTTTCAGTCTACCAGAATTTTGTGAAGGGTCTATTTTCGTTGATAAAATTTCTGTAAAGGATCCATTTTGCACAATCGGATTTTCGTGAAGGTTCCGTAAAGGGACACAAATTTCCTAGGGCCAAGACTCCTGGCTTTATATGCATTTTATTATTTCTATTTGGACTTCCTTCCTTTTATTTGGGGAAAGGAGATTCATAGATGCTTTACTTGTTTAAAATGTCATCCATACATTGTCTTTTACAACTCTTTTTATTTTAAATATTAGCTTATTTTACTATTTTCTAAAATGTGACAACACATATTTGATGGGAAAAAAGGGCAATTTCCCACAGCAGATAAAAATTTTATGTGCATATGCTTTGGAATTCATAAATGAAAAAATTACGTGCAAAACAACCACAAGACACCGATTGAATTAACACAATAGATTTATTTGTTAAACTGCAAAACACCTTTTCCCCAGGGGTGCAGAAAATGTTTTCCCATCCAAAATTTCCCCGAATCCGTGCGAAAATTTCCCCAAAATTTAACGATTAACCCCCAGTAACAATCCGTGTGTACTAAACTTCTAATGAGAAAGCGGAAAATGATTTGTGAGTGATTTTAAAAAGAAGAAATAATTATAATTTGGAAAAGAGGTTTCCCAATTCACTCTTTATTTTTCGTAAAAAAGTTCCCCAAAAGATCCAAATTTCCCCCAATCTAGGATCGCCGGATCGGACATATTCTGCACCCCTGCTTTTCCCAACTAAAACAAAGAAAACAGTTTTTTTTTTTTGTTACATTATGCAAGTAACAAAAAAATTTGAGAAATCCCTCAGATATATTCCAGATTTCTATTGCATCGGTTTGTGAGCAACAATTATTTAACCACCAGACATGTGCAAGTGCAACATGGCTGACAAATTTAAATTTTAAACGAACTTTAATCAAGCACTTGATTTAAAAGTTAAAAAAAAAAAAAAAGACGCTTAAGTGAAAATATGAATAATTTTTAATTATTCACTATTTTGTTAATTTGAATCCGTCTGATTAAAGGGAATCGAGAAAGACAGTACGTTAACAAAAGTTTTTCGAAATCCCAACCGAAAAATTGGGGGCGAAAAAAAATAAAACTCGATACATGAGAACATAAGACAACTACTTTTGCGAAAAAAGTTTTAAAAAATAATAATTTTGCTTCAAAATAACAAGTATAAGTCGATGTGTCAATAATCAAAATGAAACCATCAGCACGTTTGACATTTAAGAAAATGCTGTCCCTAGACGTTACAGCAGAAAAATTTCACTTGATGTGCATAAATAGATATTCAACCGATCAACAAGATTTATTTCTGAGTACAAAAGAGCATTAAAACACCATATATAGAATGATAAACGATACTTTTCACAAGTTAGCACATGACATTCAAAGAAGGCGCCATTTTTAGATCTAAGGCACCTGTCATTTTGTTGTCAAGTCTTAGCTTTCAACGTGATTACCGACAAAAGGTATGATCGAAGGCAAAAATAAATAACTGAGACACATGAATCTATTAAAAATACGTAAATATAATCAATAAAATTAGAAAAAGATAATTTTTTACCTGTTTTGAAAATTATTTCATGTTTAACAATCGAAATTCCCACCGACCACGTTTTTCTTCTCATAACAAATAATAATGCCCTTCACTGCTAGCGCCACCTTACTAAAGTGACATTCTATATTAGTCTGGTAACGAGATTATCTCGCAAAATGACCCTTCTGAAGCATAAAATTTTGTGGTTTATCTTAAATTTGACAGTTATTAAAAGTGTTAAATTTAATACTGTTATGTTTTTTAACATGAAACGAAGTGAAATTTAACGAAGTCAATAATACGTCCTATTTCAGATGAGGGAGCCTCCACTTTTAACACTTGTCCCCATATTTAAACGTGCGAGCAATATATTTTATCGAAATAGTCCGCATTTGTGCTCGCAATTAAATATATTCCGAAAAATGGTCATTCTATGATTTTTTATAAGAAATTTAAATGATTTCAGTTAAAATAAATTTAAAAAACAACAAACAATATTACGCACGTGTTTCGGGGTTACAAGTTAACCCTCTTTCCAGTGTTAAAAAAAAAGGGGGGGGGGGCTGCTTCTTGTAACTCAGAAACACGTGTATGCAATTTTATGCCAGGGCAGCACTGAGTGGTAGAAAGGCCGTGGAAGTTTGAATCGAAGGGCGCCAATTTTAGCTCCATAGTACTCGTACGATTATTATGAAGAAAAGAGGTCTATTCCAGAGGAAGTCGTCCAAAAACGGAATACCACTTTGATTTTGGTACACTCTCACACTTTTTCAGAAATAGGACGGACAGCGAATATCCTGTTCGAAATTTAAAAAATGTCGAAAAAGAAAACCTCCGCACAAGGGCGTAGCCAGGCATCACCGCACTAGAGATAGATCACCGCACTAGATCTATCTAGTGCGGTGATGAGCCAAGACTCACGTTAGGGGGGTGCAAGCGGTGGCACCCCAATAGGAGGTCACTGTGACCTCCCAAACAGTTCTTATCCGATACAAATTGGCTGATGAAATTTGAAAACAGTGAGACAGTATTGCAAGGTTGAACTTCTTCATTTTATTCATTTTTTTTTTCTTTAATTAATTAATTTATTTAATTTCCTTGATATCTCCCGTCTCGTTTGGCAGACATAGATAAGTATGCATTCTTGTATTTTATTTATTTATTTTTTAATCATTCACTAAAGTTCTGAGTTTCATTCGGTAGATTAAAAATTTTCTCCTCAAAAACAGACAAGCTTACTATCATTTTCTGAAAAGTAATCAATACTAGATATAATAACGCAGTTTATATAAAGTTTCCAAAAATTAGCATAAAAGTCAAATTTTTCAATAAAAACAGAAAGAAAAAAGCAAGAAAGAAAGAGAAAAAAGTGCTTGAAATTCTATTTGCACAAAAAAAGGAAGAAATTATGAACTCAAAGAAACTATACTTTATTCAGTCATGCACACCTTAAACCAATGAATGACAGTAGTTTTTTTATAGATCTGCACCAGCATGTTACAATGAAAAGCATGAAAGGGGACAAAATCGTTTGTCAAAAAAATAAATAAAATGGGAGGTCACAGTGACCTCCAATGGGCTCTGATCTAGGGGGGGGTGCAACTGCACCCCCTAGCTACGCCCTTGCCTCTGCATTCTTAAAAATAAATTAATATTTCCAATAAATGAACGAATGGAATAAAGCTGACTAAAAATTATTTTTCTACAAAATTTTAAAAATGAAATGTAATCTTTAAATATTATTTAAATCCTTCTAATGATCTGCGATATAATTTTCCTAATTGAGGGTTACGAAATGTACGTTTCAAACATTATATTAACAGAAAAAAAAAATAGTGCATAGTACAAACCCATAGCAAGCTTTAGTTTAATAAAAAATGAATAGATGAATGAACAAGGGAGCTTCATAGAGGCCACGGATATATTTACAGTGAACTCTCACTTATTCGCCGGCCCAAGGGACCAACAGAAAAAGGCGCATAAGGGAGAGAGACGTATAAGTGAACACGCCTATTTAAAGGACTAAAACGTAGGCTCTAATGAGAGAATAAATAAGAATGTTTCTATAGAAAATACAAATACAAATACAAATACAAATGTGACGACCAGCAGCAGGCTCTGGGCCCAACTGGGCTGGTCCTAGTCAAATTAAAGACCCCAATGAAGATCAATGGCTCTCTTAAAGCCATCTACTCCATTGCTCCTTACCGCCTCTTCCGGTAAGCTGTTCCAAGTTCCCACTACCCTGCTAAAATAGTAATTTTTTCGAATTTTCAGATTAGCCTGAGATTTAAACAGCTTAAAACAATGACCCCTTGTCCGGCTTTCCGTGCGAAAATCCAACCCCGTAACATCATTCATTTTAATAAATTTAAACAACTGAATCATGTCCCCTCTGGCTCTCCTTCGCTCAAGACTATACATATTAAGCATTCTAAGTCTGGAATCATAGTCTAAATTAGAAAACCCATTTACTAACCTTGTAGCCCTTCTTTGTACCCTTTCCAATAAATTAATGTCTTTCTTCAGATAAGGAGACCAAAACTGAACAGCATACTCCAAATGAGGTCTTACCAAACTTCTATATAGAGGCAGAAGAACCTTCTTAGATTTGTTTGAAATAGATCTATTAATAAACCCAAGCATCCTATTGGCTTTGTTACTAGCTATGCTGCACTGTTGACTAGACTTGAAATCCTGATTTATTAAGACACCTAGATCCATAACATTATCTGCCCTACTGACGACTGAACCCTGTAATCAATAGCTTGTATGCTTATTTCCATGACCGAAATGCAGCACTTGACATTTCCCAACATTAACTGCCATACCCCACTTGTCTGCCCATTTAGTAATATGATCCAAATCCTGTTGCAGCTGATTTATTTGTTCGTCATTTTCTACAACCCCCATAAGTTTGACATCATCGGCAAAACAATTCATGTTTCCAGAAACATTTTCGTGAATATCATTCATAAAAATAATAAACAAAAGGGGACCTAAAACTGACCCTTGGGGAACCCCACTTAAAACCTCACTCCATTTAGAATAGTTACCCCTAACAACTACTCTTTGTTTCCTTCCTGTCAACCAATTCCTAACCCAAACTAGAATTTTACCTCCTACTCCTATATCAGCTAATTTGCTGAGTAGTGCTACATGCGGTACCTTATCGAAAGCTTTTTGAAAATCTATGTAAACAACATCTACGCACTTTTTGCTATCTAAAGCCAAGGTAACCTTGTCGTAGAAATGTAATAAATTAGTAGCACAAGATTTACCTTTTCTGAAACCATACTGCAAACTACTCAACAGCCCATTATTTTCTAAGAAATTCATAATCTTAATTTTGATCAAAGTTTCAAAAATTTTACAAACCACTGAAGTCAGACTCACAGGCCTATAATATCCTGCATTACCTCTAGACCCTTTCTTGAAGAGTGGTGTAATGTTAGCTAGTTTCCAGTCCTCTGGCACTATCCCTGAGTTATATGAAGCATTGAATATATTAACTATAGCGTCAACTAATTCCTCTGCCCATTCTACTAGAATTTTTGGATAAATATTATCTGGTCCCGGAGCTTTTGTGATTTTAATTTTTTTCAAATAAAGTAAGACGTCCTCCCTGGAAAATACAAAATCCTCAAGCTGTGTAGTAGCTTGTGTCTTGCTTGTGTCAACTGTTGAGATACAGTTATCGTTAAAAACACTGGAAAAAAAATCATTTAGAACATTTGCAATATCACCATCATTCTGAATTAAATTTCCATGCTCATCTACTAGTGGCCCAATTTGACTATTTCGAACTTTTCCAGAA
Source organism: Uloborus plumipes (assembly GCA_038373865.1). Taxonomy (NCBI): domain Eukaryota; kingdom Metazoa; phylum Arthropoda; class Arachnida; order Araneae; family Uloboridae; genus Uloborus; species Uloborus plumipes. The sequence goes on along the minus strand of JAXGGA010004505.1, from coordinate 40,837 downwards.
TTTGCGTATGCAAAAAACTCCTTTGGATTCCTGTCAATATTATCTGCCAGCTTTTGTTCCAATTCTCTTTTCTGAAACCGTACCAAATACTTAAAACTACGCTTAGCCTCACAATACTGTAGCTTGTCTCCGCTGTGACCAGTTTCTTTAAACCGACGAAAAGCAGCTTGCTTACGGTTTAGAGCGTCCTTAGTTTCCCTAGTGAACCACATGGGCCAAATTTTTGTGTTTACCCCTTTTCTCCTAAAAGGAACAAAATCTCCAACTGTTTTTGCTAGTTTTTCCTTAAACTCTGTCCACTGCAAATTTACATCGCTATTGTCCAAACCTGATGAAAAAACCCCTTTCAAACTCTGCTTGAGTGCGACAAAATCAGTATTTCTGAAATTAGGTACAAACCTAAAATTTTTGTCTTTGTGCATATCAAACTTAATCCCAAACCTAATACTGTTGTGGTCACTATCCCCAATATGCTCCCCTACACATAATGCCTGTACAGAACCTTCAACATTGCAGAAAACAAGATCCAAAACAGTATCCTGCCGTGTTCCCTCAGAAACAACTTGATCTAAAAAACAGTCACCAATTACTTTTAGAAATTCCTCTTCTCTACTATTATTGGGGTAAAAATTATTCCAATCAATGCCCGGAAAATTGAAATCCCCCATTATAACTACCGGTCCCTTACTCGACATGTCTCTAATAATACTATACATCTGTTCATCTGGACCCTGGCTTAGATTAGGTGGCCTATAAATGTTACCCAAACGTAATTTTTTACCCTTACCGCTCATCAGTTCCAGCCAAACCATGTCGATATCATTAGGTTTGTCATTTATTGCCAATTCATTGCAAGTTAAAGTATCTCTAACATAAAATAAAACCCCACCACCTCTTTTACCTACTCTATCTTGTCTAAACAAATTATACCCAGCAATACACAATAAATCATCATCATTTTTGGTAGCCCATGTCTCGGTAACTCCAATTACATCTAAATTCTCATTTGTGATTATGCTTTTTAATTCTTCCATCTTGTTCCTAATACTGCGAGCATTGGTATAAAAAACCTTAAGCATGCTCAACTTGTTTTTATTCAACCCTTTGCGATTTCTTGAATCAAAATTGTTAAAATGACTACTCTTACTTGCCTCCCTATTACTATTACTACTAAAACCAAAATAGTTTGCATCCTTTTGCAACATGCTTCTTGAACCCTGCCCCCCTTCCAAACTTAGTTTTTTGACTCAGAAGACTCCAAAACCAAACCGCTAACCATTTTGACCCCTGTAGAACTCAAAAGGGACATATTACTAAAGATTACTACGGTTTGGCAATTACTGTAATCTAACTACAATGATAATGAGAAAACAAAAATTGTAGCATACCTAATTACAAAGTGTTCCCTTTAAAACGATCCATAATAGATAACTATTAGTTCATGAGGAAAAAATGCCTTCCGTGAGCAATAAAGGCGAAAGATTAAAGAGGAAAATGAAGAAACATGCTTATCTTTTAAAGAAAATAAATTATATTTTTCACACTTAAGGGAAAATTCGGCGCATAAGTGAAACATTTATCTTTCGAGCGACGCATAAACGAATGATACTACCATTATTTTGCTATGGGATGTGCCGGGTCCATTTAAAATCGTCGTAAAAGTGAACAAGAAGTACTGTCAAGAACTAAACGAGCCTACTTTCCTGTACATCGCCATCGGCATTCTAGCATCTGATCATTATTCTCTTGATTATCTGAGACTAAACATTATGTCAAACATACCTTTTTAGCACTTAAAGCTAATTTCTAAAAGCAAAATATACCCCTCTCATCAGATGAAATAGAGACATAAAAAATAAATAAATGATAAATAAAGTTTTGTCGCACCTTTTAAAGAATGTAACTGTTACAGTTCTTTCGTAGAAAAATTCCTCAATCGTTTTCAAAAAAAAAAAAATTAAAAGTACAAAGTACATCAAAACACATTTTATCAAAGAAAGAAAAAAAAAACTCGTCCGTCGATAAAATGTCTCGATTTTCACTTTTAAACCGTTGCCAGTTGTTAAATATAAATAAAGAATAAAATGCCCTCGTGAATGAAACACTTTTGTTAAAAAAAAAAAATCGTCTGCCAAAAAAAAAAAAAAATAATAATAGTAATAAATAAAATAACACAAATGAATAGATAAACAAAAAATCGTCTGCACAGTAAGTCATTTTTTTCTGAGCCTGCATTTCCGCCATGTTTGTGGAGTCGGAGTCGGAATCAGAGTCCTCACAGAAGATTATTCAGAAAAGTACTTTACAAACATTATTTATCAAAACCATTTTTTTTACAAAGTTAGTTCGAAGGAAATCCGACTTTAAGTTCCAGGATCAACATTCAACTTAAATTCCGCGTAGGCGCTAATGTTAAATTTTTTTCTGAACGGTTCAATATTGAACGAAAAATGGTTCAAATCAAAAAGCGAAATATGGGAATGAGCCTCTCCGAGATCTTTCAAACAAAAAAAAGTTTATTCCATTCGGATGGTTCTTTCAGAAGTTATTAGGTGGGGAAAGGTTGCTTGAACGGTTCAATGTTGAACGAAAAAATGTTCAAATTGAAAATTTAAATACTGTAATGAAGTATCCTTGCTGAGATCCTTCGAACAAAAAAAAAGTTTATTTAAATCGGACTGTTCACTCAAAAATTATTAGGGGTGACAGCTTGCTTGAGCGGTTCAATGTTGAACGAAAAAATGTTCAAATCGGAAATGTAAATGCGGGAATGAAGTATCCTTGATAAGATCTTTCGAACAAAAAAAAGTTTGTTCAAATCGGACTGTTCACTCAAAAGTTAGCATCGCGGGACAGGTTGTTTGAACGGTTCAAAGTTGAACCAAAAATTGTTCAAATCGAAAAATCAAACATGGGAATGAGTTGTACTCGCCGAAATCTTTCCAACAAAAAAAAGTTTGTACAAATCGGAATGTTCATTCAAAAGTTATTAGGGGGGGAAAGGTTGCTTGAACGGTTCAATGTTGAACGAAAAATTGTTCAAATCGAAAATGTAGATACAGGAATGAAGTATCCTTGAAAAGATCTTTCGAACAAAAAAAAGTTTGTTCAAATCGGACTGTTAACTAAAAAGTTAGTATCGCGGGCCAGGTTGTTTGAACGGCTCAAAGTTGAACCAAAAATTGTTCAGATCGAAAAATCAAATATGGGAATGAGCTGTACTCGCCGAGATCTTTCCAACAAAAAAAAGTTTGTCCAAATCGGAATGTTCATTCAAAAGTTATTAGGGGGGGACCGACAGACCGACAGACCGACAGACCGACCGACCGACCGACCGACAGACACACAAATTCCCCATCTCAATACCCTACTTTCAAATTTTTAATTTTTCAATATTCATTTTACCTTTTTATTTTTTTAACTTGGCGATATTTTTTGGACTTGGCGATATTTTTTTTAACTTGGCGATATTTTTTGGACTTGGCGATATTTTTTAGATGCATTGAGCCAATTTTAATACTTTTTTCGTCTTTCTTTTATTTTTAACGGGAAAGTAGGCTAAAAAGGCGCATAAATGAGGCGGTATATATGTGAGAGTTCACTGTATTTATTTATTTCTGTTGAAATATCATCATGAAAATTATAATTAAGGGCAGAAAACACATGCGCCGTGGAATTTTGTTAAAAACAGAAAAGAGTTAAAATACAGTGACTGAGTTTTCAATAGTTGAAATGAGTAGTCACGCATGTAGTTCTTAGTGTTTGGCTGTAAAAAGCGCGAAGGTAAATCAAACCTTTAATAAAAAATTTTGAATCCCGGATATTTAAAAAGAAAAAAAAATACTTAAACATACAAATGCACTGAAAAGTATCACAGTGGCCTAAAGTGCTAAATGTTTATTTATTTATTTATTTATTTTTTGCTGAGGCCGCAAACACTTGTATTACATCAGGTTGGAAAGCGAAAATTTCACCATAAAAAACTAAAAGCTTTCAAATGGCTTCAAAAAACTGGGTGAAGGCTTTCAAAAATGTTTATCAATAATTTAATTGAATAAAAGAAGGCAGGGAGGTAGTCAAGATGGGGGAAAAGGTGGGAGGTCTTGAAACTTTATCCCTTCATTTTAAGACTCCAAAATCAGCCTCAGAAGCACTTTTTTTAAACAGATTCATTTTGAAAGAGTTTTGAAAGATTTCCCTATCGTCATTAAATATGGCTTGCAATTTTAAAACGCTTCCTAGAGTTTTAAAATTACAAGCCAAATTCATACCTGCCAACTTGTACGCTTTAGTCGTACAATGTACGTTTTTTTGCACTTTTGTACGATCGTACGGTGAAGGTGTAAAATCGTACGTTTTTCACAGATTTTTCATCAATTCCAATGTTTTTTTTTTTTTTCATATATAACTAAATTTCAACGACGAAGCTTCTTTAGAATAAATCGTTACATGTATTAATACGCGAGGCAAAGCCTAAACTTCGTCACATTTCAGCACTGAACGCGTACTTCGCGGAAAACTGGTCCGCGTGGTTGAGACTACAATCCTTTTGCATCGTGCAAATATTTTAACATTTGCGAAATTTTTAGGTTTCATCAACATATGCTACCTTAGGTTGTCACATTTAATTATTTATTTTTGCAATTTATAAATTTTTTCCTAACATTTTACATGTTTACATTCTACCCGCGATTCTCGTAAAATCGCTTCTTTTGCTTGACATTTCAATCCTTTAACATCTGGTCAGTGCTTTAATATTTTTGATGGTTGGAAGGAATTTTAACATGACTACCGAAGACTACTTTATTTTATTTCTTTTATTTTTTTTTCATGCTTTTTTTTTCTTACCAGCATGCTTATATTTAACACATACGTCACTGAAAATTGCAACTGAAATGAATTTATTCAATTGAAAATATAAAGAAAAGTTAAAATATCAATTAAAATGAAAGAAAACTACTGAAAGTGACCATGATATAATTACAATAACTTATTTAATGTCTGATTTTCATTAAGAGTTTATTGTCTCAATACGATTTCGTAGGAAAAATTGTAAGATTTTCCAGGTAGACATGTTGGAAGGTATGCAAATTTGATGACGATAGAGAAATCTTTCACCCCCCCTCCCCGCCTTTTTTTTTGTTTTTCCCAAAACGCTCCCCCCGCCCCTCTCAGAGAGCCTCTAAAATTACGTTTTCAGGATTTCAATTTGGAGAAATTCCGCACCTCCGGAAAAAACCCCGAATCCATAACGTGACATCATCTGCAGTTACGTTTCTGAAAATTCAATTTTCAAAATTTCAATTTCAGAAAACTAAAGAGACTTCCGAAAACCTCTACTCCCACTGAACATTTCCGATGATAGTCTAAAAATCGAATTTTTAAAAAGCTAAATTCAAATCATTTCGAGGGGGAGCGTCCCCCCCCCTCCCGCCGACTTCCTTGCTTGAAGATTGTCTTAAATTTTGTTTTAAAGTTGTGAATTTTGAAAGTTTCAGAAAGAGAGCTACCGAAAAGTCTGACGTCGTTGAAAGAAGACTAAAATTACGTTTACGAAGCTTCGATTGGGAAAAAGTGCCGGTTCCCTTTTGCTGCCATAAATAAAGTAAAAATAAAATAAAATAAAACAAAATAAAATTTAAAAAAAGATTGCCTACAGTATAAGATTTCAATTAAAAACATTCTCGGGGGTGGACCCCGAATCTCTCCTGTACCAAAGATCGTCTAAAACTGCATTTTTACAGCTAAAATTTCGAAAAAATCGTGGGAGAGAACCCCTGACCTCCCCCTTATGTAGCATAATATATATGCATAGTTTCAATACCGAAAAGTGGACGATAGAGCGTCCCCAAATTTCTGCTCCTTCTAAAGTTACCAAACCTAGTCCAGTGCGTCTGTGTGATTTTTTTTTAAAGAATACGAATTACAAAAATAACGAGGGCGCACCTTCGAATTTCTCCATCCTAAACATCTCCATTGATCATCTGCGTTTTTAGACCTCAACTTTCGAAAAAAAAAAAAAAATCGTGATAGAGCTCCAAATCCCTTTTGCGTAGCATAATTAGAGACATAAAGACTGCGTTTTTAAAATTTTAATTTCGGAAAATAGACGGGGGAACTCCTTTGACCCCCCCCCCCCCGAACATTAAAAGAGATAAAAAGAAATAAATGTCTGATCAAATCATACGTTTTAAGACCACAAATTCGGAAAATCTTAAAAACTAAGTTTGAACATAAATTGAAGAATACACAGACGACTCTAAATTTGCAGAAACATTTTATTTCTGGATTCCACAAAATCAAATCGATGCTTAATGTGTCTTTGTTGGGCTGATTTGGGATTTTGGGAAAGCCAAAAATAGTATCTGCGCACTAGCTTTTAGTTTATCAAGTACGGGAAGCAAATCGTTGTGACTGAAACCCCCCCCCCCCCACAAAAAAAAAAAAAAAAAATGCAGCTGCAGTCTTTTTAGAGCTATATACAGCATCAATATATGAAGTGCGTAAAAAAGAATCCGTGCTTAAGTTTTTGCTAATGGAAATCAAATAGGCTTCAGTTTAGCACTTCCCGATTTTTGAACTTTTGTTAAGGGTGACGGGCTGTTTTTATACGCAGCATGAAATATGGTTTTGTCGTAGCTTGTACTTCCAGAAACAAAAACGAGAGGGGAGGTAAGTTCGGTTTAGAACGGCGCGTAGAAAAACTACAAAAGAACGTTTTCAAAATAGAATGCTCCAGTTTTTCAATGCAGCTTCGAGGTGCCGAATTTTATTTTGTATGGCAGAAGGACTCGGGTTAATTTTTTTCCCCATCCCCTTTTCAGTGTTTTTAGAAAGCAATATATTTCAGACTTCGACTTTTTTTTTTTTTTCTATCACTTAACTGCTGTTTTGAACCGGGATAGTTTGGCCTGCCGAATGGCGAAGGGAATATAATAAATGAAGTTTTATGGAATTTATGAAGAAACGAACTATGGGTTCAGTAGCGGATTTTAGGGGGGGGGGGGGCATTGGGCTCGGGCCGCTTCCAAAGGGATAAAAATGTTACTAAATATTTAATGTTTAATTGCTTTTTAATTTCTCCATTCCACAACAAAATATTTTTTTGAGCTATGTCTTTAAAACAAGCTCATGCGCAGCATATTTGAATCTCAGCACATCACTCTCGGATTTTGCTATGGCGAATCAAATCTCGTAAATGATCTGCAAGCACGATGACACGTTCCGATCAGTATCCACACGGTTTCGATGAGTATTACATCGAAAGCGATATCCCGATCAAGTTCCGTGAATAGCGAGTATATCAATCGGGAACGTATCCCGATCAAGTTCCGATGAATCCGTCCGGCTGTCGCTCGTAAATTGTCCAAATCTCGTCGGATTCCATGAGATTTTGTGTCGATTTGCAGACGATGAGACATATTCGATCATAGGCGAGGGAATTTCATGGGTTACGAAGAATTTCGATCATCGGCGATCGGTGATGCGCAGGGAGCATCATTTTATTGCGATGGATAATGGCATGAGGGTATTCGTGTAAATGATTATCCGATTCAGCGTGCGGATTGACATGGTATATATAATATCACGATTCATGCATTTATTCAATTGCGATGAAAGTGACGATTTCGTTTTGATAACTTTTTGTTTTAAATCATATTGACAGTTTTTCTAAGTAATACCGTGCATTATTTACTAATTAGGTTAAATAATGTTGAATAACTTGACATAAGGTTTAATAATTGATTAGCTTAAAATGTTGAAAATAATTTTTTCCGCCACACATTAGAAGTAAATTAGTAAATCTATGTAATCTTTCTGTACTTTAAAGTAGATTAATCGACTTTATGTTTTTTTTTTTTTTTAACATCAAAAAGGAACTTTGAGAGAATTTTTTTAATAAAAAATAAAGGGGGGGGGGAGAACTTTTTACTTTTACGGGCCCTCCCAAAAACTAGTTTTGCATCCGCTCTTGTATGAATTTGGGTTGCTTTTTGAAAAACAAATCAGTTTGAAGTTAAATATTAGAAAAAAAAAACAGAGATTCAAAAGTGAACAAAAACTTAAAAAACAATTGAATAATATATATTTTTGAGTACTTTAATTTCTAAATATATTTATAGAGTGGCTTCGAAAGGGATATAAAATGAAAGGAGGAGAAATTATTAGAAAAACTTTTAACATTTTAAGAATTGAAAAAAGTTAATCCAAAAATTAATTTGGAACAAACAAATTAAGAAATAATCAAATTAAAAAGAATAATAATATCGCATTACCGTAGACTTTTAAATACTTTTAATAGAACCACTCGTTATACTGCTTATTCGGACATATCACGCTTTTTCTTAGTTGTTCTCAAAAATAAAATATAATAACAACTTTGCTTTAACTTCCACACAGTGAAAAAGCATAGTGTTTCTAAGGTACATCCTTTTTTCTTTTTTTTTTTTTTTTTGGTAGCTAATAAGAAGGGTTTCAATTTTCATGGTTAACCCATTAATGCCTAGCGTCCCTTTTTAGGGACGGTTCAAAAAGTGTGCCTGAATTTTCCAAAAATGAACATTTCAACCAAATAATTGTGTTCAATTATTACTTTGGTATTGTTTCAATTCATTATTAACAGATTGCAGCACATAACCATTGTAAAGTGTGTTCTGTAGCCATTTCATTATGATCTTTATCAAGAATTACATCGTTCACAATCTCAAGAACAAAAAGCTAAGTTTTTAAAATTATTAACAAGTAAATCTATCTGTGCTTGATATATGTGCTACTTTGATCGATGTTTTAGTTTACCTTTTTTTGCAATTTTGTAAATTTTAAATTTTTTATGGATTTTATAGCAGTTTAAGAACGTCCCTAAAAAGGGACGCTAGGCACGAAAGGCTGCATTGTTTAACCGTGGCTGATTTCTTGCTTAGAATTTATAATTTATCTCAAAAGAAGTTAGTAAATGTTTTTAGACTGAAAAATAGATAATAATTTTTATTTTTAAAACTTAAAAAATCTAATTAAATTAAATTAATTAATATATAAATTTAATTACAATTTTCTTAAATATTTTATCATTTTATTTTTTTTTTTTTTGAAATTACGAAAAATACACAAGGTAAATTTTGAAAGAAAGTTATTTCAAAAATGTAATTCACCAATTATTTGCTGTGTTTAATTATTCTTCCATAATGCATTTAGGTGCTTTTTACTGTTTAGTCTGATTGTTGAAAAATCCCTAAGATGTTTCAGAAGCTTAGCCCTTCACGTTGATGAAGAATTCAAGGATTGTATGATGTGTATGCATTTGTTGTTTGGGAAGAGGGGGGGGGTGGCAGTGGTTGCAGATTTAATTTCAGAATTCCCTGAGCATGCCAATTTTGATCTCTACTGTGACAATTTATTTACTTCTCTTGCGCTCCTACTTGATAATTTGTCTCAGAAAGGTTTTATGCAAGAATCGGATTGAAAACTGCCCATTAACTAAAGTTACGTTGTTCAAAAAAGAAAAGAGAGGAAGTTTTGAATAAATGTCGATGACAGGTAAAATAATATTACGTTGTGTTCGGTGGAATAATAGCAATGTCGTAACTATTGTATCGAATCTTCATGGAGTTTATCCTATAGAACAGGTTAAGCGATTGTCAAATAGCGTAAAGAAAGTAATTGAAATTGATGAACCAAATATGGTTGCTCAGTCTTAGTACAATCGTTGCATGGGGGGAACAGATCCCATGCATCAAAATATCGGGAATTACCGGTTTTTGATCCAATCTAAAAAATGGTGGTTTGCCGCTCTTCATTTTTATTTTAGAAGCTGCTGTACAGAATGCATTGAGCTCAAGAGTACCGGGTTGAGTTAGGTATTATGGGGAAAGTCGTTATATTGCTTTAAATAAGACTCAGGTAAGATGTGCCCATTGAAGTAAAAAGCTTATCGGAAATGCGGCAAATGCAATGTAGGTTTGCACAACAAATGCTTTGCTGACTTTCATACTCAACAACACCAATATTTCCTTGTTCTCTGAATCTACTTCCCAGTTTATGTTAATTGCTGCTTTTATTTCTTCTTATAAAATGTCTTTTTAAATATTATATCGTAGGCAGAAAAAAATTTTAGTAAAAAAGTATGTACCCTCTGGTGCCTAGCGTCCCTTTTTAGGGACGATTTTTCTTTTTTAAATAAAACAATTATTTTTTACATGATATTTTTTTAATTATTTTTCCTGTCCATTAAACACTATTTGTAACCAGTATACAAAATATCTTTGGAAAAAAAATGTCAGGCATTAATGGGTTAAAATTATAATCAATTGAGTTTTTATTTGACAAAATAATTTTTGTAACATATTTGTTTTCTTTGTTAAAATGAATTTAAAAATAATAATTAGCAACAACAACAACAGTAATAAAAAAAATAATAATGACATAAATAAAATCGTAAAAGCACTTCCATTTGAATAAATTTGACATTTGCTGTACAAAACACCCTTCAGAGTTCAAAAATATTAGAATCTTGTTCAATTATATGACGTAACCCAGGTAGCACAAATAACGTTTAAACGTTTTATAAACGTTTTCAATCGGTTGTTACAACGTTAATAACAATTTTACACCGTTTAAACAACGAAGTGTGCTACTTGGGTAAAGAAGAACATAGACTCTACTTTTATATAAGATGCAATTACATTTTGATTGCTTCCAGAAATATTATGGAAACAATTCAAAACATGTGTGGTACTTGTCGGCCCCGTTTATACGAATACTGTTGGTTCCAAGAAATATTATTCGATTAAGCGGGGATCTTTAACATTGCGCCTATGGCTGTGGAAATATTCGGTTCTGGGATGTTTTATTCGTAAGCAGGGTATTCGTTTATTCGTTATCCGATTAAGCGGGGACGACAGTATCATAAAATTGGGTGTGTTGGTACATTTTTTAGCTTTGATTATATGCAAAAAAAATCTGGTATGGACCCCACACTACTTCCTTTTACGTGTTAATTTCTTAGCAGTTGCCTTAAGTGTTAAAAAAGTGCTTGGAGGGAGCAAGGTAACAATTCAAATATTTACTCCCCTAATCTGCCACGAAACAATGCAAAAAATATTTTACAATGGTTAATTTTCTAAATATTGCTGATTTTAATATCATGCAGTGAATTTTTCGCAAAATATCGCCAATAGCGCCAAGTTGAACCCAAATTCAAAAAAAAAAAAAAATTCGCCAAATTTGTCGCCAACTTGGCGATATGTCGCCAAGTTGGCGTCAAACACTTGGCGACCAAAAGCTTGGCGACATATCGCCAAGTGGTCGCGCCAATTCATATCACTTGAGTCTGCATTGAAATTAACACTGATTTACCCCAAAAAAGGGGTAAAACACCCCCTTGGGAACATTCAAATGCAACCACAAGAGGAGGTGCACAACTAGACCATCCTCAGAGCCTACATACCAAGCTAGAAGTTTCTACGGTATATAGTTTTTGAGTTATGCGAGCCACATACGCACATACATCCGCACATACGTACATACAGACGTCACGAGAAAACTCGTCGTAATTAACTCGGGGGTGGTTGAAAAGAATTTTTCGGCTGCTTATATGTTGGTAGGTACATATGCACGTGCTGACAGGTCGAAAAAACTACTGAACATTCATTCGGGGGTGAGCAAAATCAAAATTTAGACTCAAATTTGAGTGATTTTTTTTCGCGATCACAATACTTCCTTTACAACGTAAAAGGAAGTAAAAAAGAGATTTTTTTTTATTTTTTTTGCAAAAACTTCGCTTTTGGCTAAAATTTTAAAACGCATTCATCATGGTCCAGGTAACAGCACTTTTTCAACACAAAGTCTGTATGACTTTTGCCAATGAATTTTAACTACAAAGAAGTCTCCTAGAGTAAAATCTTTTTAAATTTAGAGCTTTCTGGTTTTCTAAGATATGTTTCCTTATCAGAAGTTGTAGACAGTAATAAATCCTAGTTCCTGTGTTGACCAGAAGAATAGGGGTTGGAATCTTTTGATTTTTCAAACAGTTTCCTTCGATTCTCTTTTTGTCCTTTTAATGATTTTAGACAGGAACAACATAACAGAGTGTTTCGATACACCTCATAAATCCTTATTCTATGACAACGTTCAGTTTTATGATGCATATATATATATATATTTGTCAGTTCTAATGTATGCTCCGACATATGCGTAATTTAAAAATGTTGCTTTAGGTTTCAATCATAAAAAGGTGTATGGTTTTGCAGACGATGAAAACTTAACATTTTTTTTAACGTTCCATATGCAGCATTGCTCATAAAAGCCAATCGTGTTGCCAGAATGTCAAAAGTAAATTTCTCCTGTTTCATATGATAGTACCTTTCTAAAAAAAAATGTAAGAGCTAAAATAGCCGACCGTACATTTATGGAGAATTTCAGATCAGAAAGTTTATTTCCGATTCATCTCGCTTTCCCGATACACCCCAATTCAGGGTAACAAGTTAAAAAGCAAAAAAAAAAAGTTAAGTGAAATTATATGAATGCAATACTTCTGTGAAAATTATGGCGTTTTTCATGGATTGTTCCAAACTTTTTAATCCGTCATATATATTTGCTGGAAATAATCTCAATTCGTCATACTCACGAAATTCACTTTTATGATATAGTCAAAAATGCTAATATATCTGCAACAGTTTTTTCGCATTCCTGGAATTATTTTGCGTTAAACTTATGAAATTCCACAAACCGCTGCCTTTTCTCTTGTCTTCTTTTTCTTGAGTGAAAAAAATTCTTGTATCTATAAAAAAATAAAATATTTTGATTCAAGATACTTTTTATTTCAATACAAGCAGAGCCGAACTGAATTAATATGGCTAATTAATGATTAACTTATTGGATCCAGAATATTGTTCATTCACACATTTATGTGAATACTGCACTGCTGGCCAACCGTACTGCAAGTAGTTGAACAAGTCTACTATCTTAGCAAGAATAAGAATAAGAAAAAGAATGGAATTTTTTCAATTCAACCAATGCTTCTTTTAGTGTTAATAACAACATATTAAATTAGTTTAAAGACAAGATATTGATTGTGTTATCGAAAAAAAAAAAAAAAGAATTAGCTTGTCAACTCCGACCCCGATTTTACGTTTTCCTGCCTAATACTTTTTTTTTTTTTTGAAACCGATCCGACCGAAAACGAATATCGGGGTTCCACTGTAGGTACTGGGGTATTTCACGGTATTTGTGACACAGGGGTGTCCGTAACAAAACTTTTTAAAAGTTTAAAATTTTTATATATATTGAAAAAGTACATTCTAAAGTATATGAATATCATATTGTTTTCATAGTTCACTTTATATTATGTTTGTAATTGCACTCAGAGCATTGAAATTGCAATTTTCACTGTTACGGATTCTACATTGAATTTTTCTTTACATCTGGCTTAAACCGATTTTTAAGCCAAAACTGGTACTTGAGACATGTAAAGTAAAGGCTCACCTCTAATATAGCTAACAATTTCAATCAAAAAGCGCGTTCTATAAAAAAATTATGGATTGTGAAAATGATGACTGTAGAGTCCGTAACAATAATTGGAATAAAAGTTTAGTTTTTAAAGAAACATTCAATGTGGAGTCCGTAACAGTGAAAATTGCATTTTTAATGTTATGAGTGCAATTACAAACATAAAAAAAGTAAACTATGAGAACAATATGATATTCATTACTTTAGAATGAACTTTTTCAATATATATGAAAATTTTAAACTTTTAAAAAGTTTTGTTACGGACGCCCCTATGTCACAAAATACCGTGAAATGCCCCTACTTCAAACTTGCGCTCATTTTAACAGATGCACTCAATTTTTTGAAATGAAAAGTGTTTGCACTGAATAGGGAAAATGCTGGTGAAGGGGAGAAACGTGCATACATTTGGGGAAAATACTGATACAGAGGGAAAACACATAAAGTTCCCCGGCAAAAGAAAAAACTGTTGAAAAAAATCTAACTACATAAACGGTCTGCTTTTTTTTAACCTTTTTGTTGAGCTATTGTTATGCCTATTAGATTCCATTTACTACACCCCGCGCTTTCACAAAAGCTCTTTTTCCGTTTTCTTTTCAATTTACTTAAATAGATTTTGGAATAATTAATGAAAGGGAGAGCGATAAACCTATTTATTTAAAGAGCAATTTTTCTTCCTTTTCATTGAATTTCTTTGAAACAGAAAAAATAATAAAAATAAATTTTGAAATGGAAGAAAATATGAAAATATCTTTGGGCAGAAAAGTAAAAAAAAAAAAAAAATAGATATACTGTCGGCCCCGCTCAAACGAATACTGTCGGTTCCAAGAAATTTTATTCGATTAAGCGGGGTATTTGATTAAGCGGGGAACATTTTTTTACCGTTCCATTTTGACAACTTTTGTGGCAAAACGTAATAATAACAAAGAAATAGCTATATATAGGAAATAATTAATATTATTGGCAAAAAGATTTTGAAATAATCGAAATAAACAACAAAATAGTGCAATAATTGAATATAAATATTGTGCGGTCATATGAAAATCATAAAAGAATAACTTACAACTTGTGTTACAAAAAAAAATTGTGTTTCCTCCTTTCACTTTTATTTTTGAAACAGTCCACAATAGTGGTTTGCTTGCTCAAGGTCTTGTGGGAACACTTTTATTTGACATTTTTCTTTGAAAAAACTGTTGCTAAAGCTGACCTATCATTCGATTATCCGGGGAAATTATTCGATTAAGCGGGGATATTTAGCATTGTGTCTATGCGGAAATGCTCGGTTCCGGATGGTTTTATTCGTGTAAGCGGGTATTCGTTTATCCGTTACCCGATTAAGCGGGGACGACAGTATAACTCTAAATCGCACAAATTTGCAAAGAATTGCGGATAATCTTCAGTTCTCTGAAAGTTTCTTTATTTCTAAATTTAAAAATGTTTGAAGTTTTCTCCTTTCATTTGCTGCGCTAAAAGAGTAAATGTTCCAAAATGTTATATTTTATTTTTGTAGTTTTTATAAAAGCTTTGTCTTAAAATAGAACATGAATAAAAAAATAAATTCAAATTTAACCCAAAAATATTAATAAATAAAATAAATAAATAATTAAAATAAATAAATAAAATAAATAAATAAATAAATAAAATAAATAAATAAATAAAATAAGTAAATAAATAAAATACATAAATAACAATAAATGAGACCCGGTTCGTGAGCGTTATTTTTCCATCATTATACGAAAACTATTTTTTTTTTTTCTTTTCTTTTCTTCTTCACTTTTTTTCAGTTTTATGTCAGAAATTGCTTTTTATATTTTGAATTACAATAAAAAGACTAGAAAGTTACAAATTTTTCATCAATTCAATTGTCGAGATTCAGAAAAGAGAAGGAAATATAACTATCAAGGCATTCCTGATAAAAAAAAAAGAAAACCATTGGTTCAATTTAATCAAAATATTATACCAAACTATTCAAAAAATTTAATTACAAGTGCGATTGTAATATTTTCAAATGACCATTATCTTTCATGATATACAAATATATACACATGAGAGAAACGAAAAGGGACGTGCGTGTGAACTAGGTATTAGGGTGGGTCGTTTTAAACTTTTTTTTGAAATCGAAATGGCCTGTGGTGGGAAAAGTTGTGTATCGGCATCGAATGTTTGTGTAAGAAATTTCTGAGAAATCAAAATATATTTAGACCCCCCGCTTGGCCCTTGAAGTTTCGCCAAAAATGTAAAAAATGGCATTTTTAAACAATTTTTTTAAAAAATTCATTTGCATTTTTTTTAATCGCCTGTGGTGGATAAAGGTGTTTATTGGCATCAAATGTCCGCATAAAAATTTTTTTGGAAATCAAAATATATTTAGATCTCCCGCAAAACCCTTGAAATTTCTGCAAAAACGTAAAAAATGGCATATAATTTCTTTTTTTTTAAAACTTTTATGCATAATCTTTCAAATCATTTTTTGTGAAAAAAGTCCGAGCATTGACATTAAACCTTAGTTTTATTTTTATTTTCGGTATTAAAAAGGTATTTTGACTCTCCCTACCCCAGGCATTTGAAGTTTCTCCAAATGTGTGAAAATTCATTTTCAAAAACATGTTTTTAAAAAATCACTTCCTATTGCTTTTTATTTCTTGCTGCGTAAATATAGTTAAATAGCAAGGCATCTTTCTGTGAAAAAAAAAATATTTTAGCTATCATTATGTTTAGTGGTCCTGCCAAACCTTTAAATTTGCTATTTTTTGGTTTAGCGTTGAAAAAAGATTTAGACGATATACAGCTTTGTACGAACAACTGTTTCTGCGCGGAATATACGTTTCTTCTATTCTGTAATATTATACAACTAATAACCATCACCCACCCCCCATATTAACAAATCAGCCTGTCATTCCACCTCTCAATTTTCAAGCAAACAACTATACAGAATTGATCGATTGGCAGAACTGTATCAAACATATCAAACAGAACTGTATCAAACATATTTCCAGTGCGGAACTTGAAAAAATGGCTGAAACGGGTGAGGTAATTGAAAGTAAGTAGTGGAATTTACCATGTCACACACAAGCGGTAGAAAGAGCAGTTAGGTTAGTGACAGAAGCATCATCAGCTGTTTGTGGAGCAGCTAGTCGTGATGGCTTTATTCGTACTACGTTAGCATCCAGAAAATTAATGCCAAACTTCGAAAACAAAGCAAAGTATAAGGTATAAAATTTATATGTTACAAATAAATAAATAAATACATAACCACCCAAATATTGGCAGTTTTGAGGATAGGGGGGGGGGGCTATGGTGGGATTCGAAAGCAGCCACCTCCTTGAGGTGAATTCTAAGCTATTTTTCTCTAATTTCGGGAAAATGATCTAAGAGCTGATATAACACTGCGAACGCAGATAGAGCGTCAACAATTCTCTGGTGCTTTAGTCTTGTATACTTATATTTTAATCTGAAATAATTCTGTAACTTTTTTTTTTGAAAAAAAAAAAGTGAAAATGGCTTTAGTGTTTTAAAGAAAAGTTTTTTTTAACTTTTCGCTTTAAAGCATCAAAATAATAAAAATTCTCCAAATGTTCCAAATTTCAGCGATCTATAGGACGCTTAAATATTGTACAACATTTTAATATTTCTGTTTATGAACAAAAAATCTTACAAGGCAAGCATTTTCACTGCTAGGAATTAAAAACAAATGCATAAGGAGTTTTAGAAATAAAAAATAAATAACTTTTTACATATTTGGCAAAATTTTCAAGGGCCTGCTGTGGGTTCGAAATATATTTTAGCCCCCATTTACGAATCTTTGGTGTCGATGCATAACTTTTCCCAGCACAGCGATTAAAAAATTACACATAGAAACGTCAACAAATTGTTTAAAAACGTATTTTTTTTTTTTTTTTTCATTTTTGGCGAAACTTCAAGGGCCCAGCGGGGGGTCTAAATACATTTTGATTTCCAAAAAAATTTTTACACGCACATTTGATGTCAGTACAAGCCTTTACCCACCACAGGCGATTAAAAAAATTACACATTAATTTAAAAAAAAATTGTTTAAAACTGCCATTTTTTACCTTTTCGGCGAAACTTCAAGGGCCCAGCGGGGGGTCTAAATATATTTCGATTTCCAAAAATTTTTTTTACACGCACATTTGATGTCAATACACGCATTTACCCACCACAGGCGATTGAAAAGATTACATATTAGTTTTAAAAAAAAATTGTTTAAAAATGCCATTTTTTACATTTTTGGCGAAACTTCAAGAGCCCAGCGGGGGTCTAAATATATTTTGATTTCCAAAAAAATTTTTACGCAGACATTCGATGCCAATACACAACTTTTCCCACTACAGGCGATTTCGATTTCCAAAAAAAGTTAAAATCGACCCACCCTAGGTATGCAATCTATATCTATAAAAATGAGTGTATGTATATATACTTGTTCTCTATACAAATCCACAGTTTGCGTCAGATTTTCATCAAACTTGACACAGAGGTTCCTTGATGCCCTAGAATTCTCATAAGCGGGGTCTTGAAATGTTAAAAAATCTAAAAAGCTCAAATTTAAATTTTTTGTCAAAAAATGACCCTTTTATAGGAATCTAGCCTATTTATATTGTAATCGAGATAGGCCTTTTAGCATTCAAATTGGTGAAATTTAAGATTTTTAAATATGAGTAATTTCCAACAATGATTACGATTAAAGTAATAAATTTTCAATTTAAGGCTCACCTATTTCCTTTTAGCATTGAAATAAGTAAAAAACAATCATAATTCATGTGGACTTTATAAAAAGAACCACGGATTTTAATTTCAAATTTGCAATGCGACGACAGTTGCGTCTGTAATGGAGATAAGCCTTCAGAACGAGAAATAGATTTATTTCTGAGTTATAATAATTTTTACTCTGTAGGTGGGAACAATTAATAGAGAAAAGTTAATATTTTAAATTTGGCGGGTGATATTGATGCAATTTTTTCACTTCCATGTGCATATATTTCATGCCAGTGGACGCGGCAAAGCACAGACAACATGAATCTTTAATTTTCACCTTTTGATAAGACTATTTTTCTGTAAGC
This sequence comes from Uloborus plumipes, assembly GCA_038373865.1. Classification (NCBI taxonomy): domain Eukaryota; kingdom Metazoa; phylum Arthropoda; class Arachnida; order Araneae; family Uloboridae; genus Uloborus; species Uloborus plumipes. The sequence continues at coordinate 22,262 of JAXGGA010004505.1, read as the reverse complement.
GTTTAACTTTCTGTAATATTTTAGTTTTTTTCAAAGTTTGTACCTAAGAGACAGATTGATGCAAATTATTTTATACCCATATGAATAGAACTCTTTCAAACTTTTTTTCCCTGAATGCTATGTTGTTTTTATAAGCACCCGGGCAACGCCGGGTATTAAGCTAGTACTAAAATATAACTTCAAGCAAAAAATACTCAAAAATTCTTAACTAAAAGCAGTACCAGTCTTAGTTCTTGCGTAACTTTTAGAGCGATGAGATACTTCATCCTTCTGTGGTAGCAACTTCGTTTTTAGTAGAGGAGTTGTATTAATCTTATCACTGCCTTCTTCACGTATATATGGGTGATTCTACAGAAATGGGCAAATATATGTTCCATACTGATTGCTCTTTTTGTTTTTAATTTAATAAAAAACTATTTTGGGAATATTTTTATGCGTCTTTTGTTCTATAATTCTGATTATCAACAATTTTAATAATTAATTACTATTCATTTAAAAAAAGGATATTACATTGAAATGTCATCCATCACATGCCCTGTCCCGTAGGTGTAATTTTCACAATCTATGAAATCTGGATTTTAAAAAAATAATTAATTTTTTTCTCAAGAGTTTTTTATTTTTGAATGTGTATGTGTGCAAGATGTACATCACGAAAAAAGCAAAATAATGTGAAAAAAAATGTCTCTAAAAATTAATCTAAACTTTGTCCCAGCGATTATCTGTCATCCACATGTCTGAAAAGTACAGATATTTTTCTCTAAAATGTTTGATTTAAAAATCTGGCAACACATCTTAAAATGGAGCATGGAACTTTGTTATTTCTGGCTGAAGATTAATTTTGCTGTTCTGCAATTACTTTTTGATAAAAAGCAAGCTAAACTCAACTTTCAAGGTAAGTGTTTTTCATCTTTGTCATTAACATGGCCTTGAAATTTTACTGACGGTATTTCACGGTATTTGTGACATGGGGTGTCCGTAACAAAACTTTTTAAAAGTTTAAAATTTTTACATACATTGAAAAAGTACATTTTAAAATATATGAATATCATATTTTTTTCATAGTTAATTTTATATTATGTTTGTGATTGCACTCGGAACATTGAAAATGCAATGTTCACTGTTACGGACTCCACATTGAATTTTTCTTTAAATCTGGCTTTACTTTTTTTTAAAATCTACAATCATCTTTTTCACAATCCATTACTTTTTATAGAACCCACTTTTTGATTAAAAATTTTAGTTTTATTAGAGATGAGTCTTTACTTTATCTGCCTCAAGGACCAGTTTTGACTCGAAAATCAGTTTAAACCAGATTTAAAGAAAAATTCAATGTAGAGTCCGTAACAGTGAAAATGACATTTTCAATGTTCCGAGTGCAATTACAAACATAATATAAAGTTAACTATGAAAAAAATATGATATTCATATATTTTAAAATGTACTTTTTCAATATATGTAAAAATTTTTAACTTTTAAAAAGTTTTGTTACGGACACCCCTATGTCACAAATACCGTGAAATGCCCCTATTGCATACCATTTCTGAACAATCAAGTAAGCTTATGACAGTGTTATTATTTTTTAAAATTAAATTAAGGATTCATTATTTTTGCAAGTTTTCTCCAAGGTAGATGACGGTATACTTGCAAATACAATACTAAGGGCATATATGAATCGTTTCCATATCCTCTCCGTAATACTGATATTAGTTTTCATATCATAAGCGTTAAAAATTTTTAAAAAATTGTAATATTATTCTTTTTATGTTACCAGTTTTTACATTTGTTGTTAGTTGTTACAATTAATAAATAAATTTTAATAAATTAATTTTTATCATTTTTTATTTGTTCCATTTTTTGTTACCAAATCGGTTGTCAACAATTAAGTGTTTTATAATACTTACAGGGAATAAAAAAAAACAAAATGTTGCCGAGTATTCAGCTCAACTCGAAAAAATTCAAGCTGTTTCCATTTTTATCGAGCATAGAAGTACTTTTTGTGTTTCCAGATGTTTCAGTTTTATTTATTTGAAAAGAGAAAACCATTCTGAAATTTTATGTAGAGTATAAAATATAAACTTGCCATTTCTTCATGTTAACTCTTTTTGAGCATTTCGTGAGAAATTACATTAAGGCTGTTTTTTATTGCTTTATTTATATTTTTCAAAGTAATAAACTTATCTCTGAAGTCATAATATATTTTTTACAAGCATAATGATGAAATACTTTCTGTTGCTTAAGCAACAAAACCACGCAACACTCAGGACAGAAAAATTTGCATTATTAGCACACCGTACGTGAGAGTACTACCAAGGGTTGCAAGTATTAAGTCTTTACGAAGATAAAACAATCCCAAAGCAGTAAAACCAACCCGGAGTTTTAAAATTTTCAATTCATCCAACAAAATCTTTACGTACACTGCCCTGGAATAGCAATAGAGTAGTTCATAATCTTTAAAAATGGCGTCCAAAACGCACCTTTTCATTTCAATAAACTGATCCTCTGCATATGATGCCGATAACACTAAACAAATAAACACACAAACGAAAAGTAAAATGTTGCTGATGGTAAAAATTGTAGCCGACAGTTCGTTCTGAGCATCATGTAGCACCAGCTCGCCGACGTAGTAGAAAATATTACAAACCCAAAACCCAATCAGGGTAAATATGCTTGAAGATAGTGCATCTTCCACTGTGTCCAAGACAGCAGCCATTTTGTATATGATAGTCAAGCAGTTTGAGTACTTGTGAGTTAATCGTTCCTGCTTCAGGCTTTTGAGTAGTTGGCGATGGTAAATTGTCATCAGATTTTCAATTGATGTATACACCAAAGAACAGAATGATACCACCAGTACTGGAAAGCAGTAGAAGGAAAGTACCCTGCATACGAAAGTATAACCTACCACCAAATGGATAAATGTTATGGAAATACTTTTGCCTTTATTATCTGAAAGCAATCCAAAGGAATAGAAGCATTCCCAGCGAGCTCTGATTTCTGGCTCAGTATATATATCTCTCATAATAAGACAGCTATAAACTAGCGAAAAAACGCCGCACAGATATAATGATATTTTCAATATTTTAAGCCTTTGTTTTTCTTTCAACACACTATCATAGTTGTGCAGGTGAGCCACCGCCGTTATCATTTTCAAGGAAGCTGCGTATCTCAACAATAATAAAAGAATGAGATCAAGAGTTTGCATGACATTTCTTTTCCATTTGCTGCCTCTGTGGAAAATATATATCGAGACAGCAAGAAAGTAGAAAGATATAAAGTCCCACAGCATTTTTAAAATTCTTAAAAGGATTTTGGGTTCTTCACCGTTGTGGTAAATTCCAAACATTTTTAATCCAGTTAGAAGTATCTTAAAAAACCAAACATGATGATCGAATATTCCGTCAAAAAAGCTTCGTCGTATTCTTTTACGTTTTAGCTTGACGGTTGGTATGACTTTTAATTTTTTCTTCATCATTCACTCTTAGGCAGGAATTCAAGTGAAACACGGACGATCGCAACTCACCAATGCAATCGCAAATTCCCAAATTTGGATTCAAGTTAAACGTTGCAATCGTTACTTAACAAAAACATCGTGATGTCAGCGTGACGTTGGCGTGACGTTAGCCTATGAAAAAGAGCTAGATAAAACGTCACAGCCTACTTGGCGAATTAGAGGAGATCGCTAATTGCTTGTGAGCTCTTATTGGCTCCGCTCGTAGTGACGTCAGTGCCAAGTTAAGTTGATGATAATGTAATTCATTTCCAGTAGCGATCGCAAGCGAAGCGATTGCAATGGTGTTTCACTTGAATTCCTGCCTAAGTATTTATTTAGTAAAATGCTGATGTTCCAAATTAATTTGTAGAGACGTTCAATTTAGGCTTTGCTTTCAGTTTTCATTTTGTTTTCTTAAATGGGAAATATCATTCCAAGTTCATTTCAGTTCCATGCTATCTTCCAATTTACTATTTGTCAGCGAAAAGATAAGTGTATACTGACAAGGTGACGCCATTTTACACAAAGCTATCCTCCAACTCACGATTTGCCTTCCGAAAAGTAAATATTTGACCAAGATAAGCCCGAAAAGAAGGGATCCATATTTATTCTAGTAAATAGGGGCATCGGGCTGAAGCAAAACTGCCAATGGCATTTTTCTGAAAGGTATTTGTTCCATACCCTTGTCATCTTCACTCAAAAGGTAAAGCAGAAGTCTGTCGTCACTTGACTTGAAAATTGGATTTCCGATAATTCGATAAATTGTTTCATAACAGAGAAAAGGGATGGGATCAACAAATAGTGCCCAATTTCTTTGACTAACAGTTTTTACTGAACAATGCAAAATAACCATTCAAAAAATTGGCCAGTGATGAATCGATAACGCATGTTTTGAATTTGAAAAAAAAAAGAAAAGGGAAAAATATCGCACCTGGACAATTTTTTGGTCTGTTATTGGATATCTTTTTCTATGCTTCAAGAAGTAGAATAATATAGTTTCTCGTTGTAGAATAAATAATTGCACGAAAATACTGTCTATTGCTATTCGAAACCATATATTATTGCTGTCAGCAGAATTTCTCTTTGAAACATTTCCGCTGGCATGTGTTGCTTGTTATATTTTACTCAACAAATGACTCGCAAAGTCTAATTTCAAATATTGAGAGCAAATGCTTCACTGTGCTACCTTATGGGGTGCAAGAAAGCTGGTATCATAAGAAGAAAATTGTCACACTTTTTCTCTTTTCTTTTCCTTCTGTGACTAGAGATAGAAAAAACATACAATTTTTGAAATCCGGGAACTTATGGGAATAAACCCGGAATTTCAGGGAACATTGGGAATTTTGAATGTAAACAAACATAATAATTTTTTACATAGGCGTTATGCCTAAAGTATGAGTAAAAAATAAAAACTTCGTCAATATTTAAGCTAAAAATGCAACTAGTATCGCAACTAGTACTAGTAAATGCAAAGAGTATCGTTAAAAAGTGTCACTATCTTTGGAGCTCTTTGAGAGAGAGAGAGAGAGAGAGAGAGAGAGAGAGAGAGAGAGAGAGAGAGAGAACATGATGCCTAAATAAACATTTTTAATTTGATAAAAACTAATCAGACAACCCAGTCTATTGGGAAAAAAGTTTATGAAGTGATGTTTTAAAGGAGGTTGTATAAGTGGCTTTCATTAAACACCAGAAAAAACTGTATGTTATGTAAAAAAAAAAGCTATGTTTGTTACATAAAATTATGAAAACTATTTATTGTTTTAAAAAAAGTTTCAGAGCAATGATCTAAAGCTACACAATGCCTGAACCAGTGGTTTAATCGAGGGAGGGAGTGATAACCTAATTTTTATAGTCAACTTTAACATCAAGTTTTTCTTTTCACCAAAAGTGGATAAACTTGACTAAACCGTCAGCAAGCACAGAACCAATGATTGCATCAAATAAGCAATTAGTATTACTTATTTTTTTTAATATACATATTTTTCTGATAAGCAATTTCATACATTGCAAAACGTAATAAAAGGAAATATCTTTTGAATGTATCTGATAAGAGTGATGTACAAATTTCAAAAATAAAATTTCTCAAAACTTTGGAAATTCCCCAAAACTCTCAGGAACTTACAAAGTTCCCTTCCCAAAAAACCTGTTTTTTTCCCCGGGAATAAACTGGGTCTTTTTTCCACTCTTTGCATCTCTATCTGTGACTAATTGACTTCCAATTTATTCACCGCTCCTTCCATCCTCCCATTTTTAACCTCAATCACAATTGACTTTAAAAGTATCTCCATAAAATGGAAAGACTTATGAAAATAATTCCGTTGCATATTTTACGGGCAAAACGTATAATAAAATAACCTGGAAAGAATATTTTTCCATGAATTTTGTCTGGAATTTTTTGAGGAGAGAATGCTGCTTAATACGGAGAAAAGTTGAAATTGATAAAATTCATTTTTCGGGAAGAATTCACGAAAATATCTAATAAAAATATTTTTGAAAAAAAAAAAAAAAAAAAAATTAACCGACTTCGGAACTTCACTCGGCAAGTGCTCTAAAAAGTAAAAAATAAATTTATTCTTTGAACACCATCGATACTACATTTAAACATAAGTTTTGAAATCGGCGTAAAAACATTAAATAGATTCATACGAAACTATAAATATAAATTTCAATGAATCCAGGTTCTTTAATAGCATTCGTATATACTACATTGATAACCACATATTTATGAGATGGTAAAAATATTCAGCTCTAACTTTGCAATGGTTTCTCTGAAAAATGTTGGCAAACTGTAGTTAAACATCATTTTACCTGTAGATTTTGCACCGACTTCAAAACTTATGTTAAAATGTAGTACCGATGGTGTTCAAAGAATAAAATTATTTTTTACATTTTAGAGCACTTGCCGAGTGAAGTTCTGAAGTCGGTTCAATTTCTTTTTCAAAAATTTTTGTATTTTATTCTTTTTAGTGCAAACGTACTTATGAAATAAGGTAATGTTTCCATTACGAAACTTCACCTAATTTTCTTAAGTAAATGCTCCATAAAATAAACTATGTAAGGAAAAAAAAAGAAAAAAAAAACCATGCAGCTGTTCAAAAAAATCCTTGCAGACCTGGACTCGATCTAATTCCATCAGGGTCGCTCATTGAAGTAAGGATTTACGATAGCACATATTGTTTTAAATAACATGAAATTTTAGTTTTTCGATCATAACTTTTTTTCTAGAGAACAAATGTCGTCATATGAGTACATGGTACCTAAGTTACACCATCTCCTATCGATTAAAAAAAAAATCGTCCAAATCGGTTCAGTAGATCAGATGTTAATGTGCGAACAAAAAAAAAAAAAAAACATACGCTTTGAATTGAGAACCGCCTCCTTTTTTGAAGTCGGTTAAAAAATGAGCGAATAATGATGATGTACATACCTCAAGAATAATATTTTTCATCAATCATAATCAAACATGAATTAAACATGTAGAAAGCCCTTACAATATGCAATAGTAATTTTTCATTCAAACCAAAGATATTAAGCTACTTCCATAGGCGGCTGGTGTACCAAAAAAGTGGGAGGTCAAGAGAAAGACGGAAGAGGGGGTCGAAAGAAAAGGGGGGATGGGTGAGTTAGGATACAGCACCTTTAAAGTTCCTTTTTTTTTGCTACAATTTGGCTATAATATTGATTTTAACATTGCTGATTAATTAACTTCTAAAAAAATTGGAATATGGAACCAAAAATCAAAGTGGCTGGTTGATTTTCATCCTTTCTTACAAAACCATGAAAAAAGTCTGATTTGTGGAATTTTCAGCTTTTATTTTAGCAAAATTAATCAATCCATTGAATAAAAAATCATTTTTTACTCGATCATCACTTTTTAACCGTAAAAAGTGAGGGGGCAAAGCCCTTTTACTTTCGGAAGTGAAGGGGCAGTCGCCCCCCTTGCCCCCTACACTAGCCGCCTATGCCTTGAGCTCACACCCGAAATACTATTCAAAATCAAAAAGAAAATGAAAGGACTAAAGATTGTTCCCACGGATGAAATGTGCCACATGTACTGCGTTTACTTTAGTTTAAATCGGCTTTTTCACTTCGATTTTTACTGTAATAAACTAAACATTATGAACTACAGTGAACTCTCACTTATGCACCGCCTCACTTATGCGCCTTTTTCACTTATACGGCGATTTTCAGTAGTCCCGACTCCTTCCTTAGTAAAATAATGATAGTTTCATTCGTTTATGCGTCGCTCTAAAGTTTAATACAGTGAACTGTATAACGATACTCGAAGGACCGAGAAAAAATATCGTTTGAACTCTCACTTATGCACCGCCTCACTTATGCGCCTTTTTCACTTACACGGCGATTTTCAGTAGTCCCGACTCCTTCCTTAGTAAAATAATGATAGTTTCATTCGTTTATGCGTCGCTCTAAAGTTTAATACAGTGAACTGTATAACGATACTCAAGGGACCGAGAAAAAATATCGTTTGAACTCTCACTTATGCACCGCCTCACTTATGCGCCTTTTTCACTTATACGGCGATTTTCAGTAGTCCCGACTCCTTCCTTAGTAAAATAATGATAGTTTCATTCGTTTATGCGTCGCTCTAAAGTTTAATACAGTGAACTGTATAACGATACTCAAGGGACCGAGAAAAAATATCGTTATAGACAGATTATCATTATAGACAGTTTGAGCAAACAGCTGAAACTGTTGGCTGGGACCAAACCAAAATATCGTAATAGGCAGGTTTATCGTTATGTACAGTATCGTTATACACAGATTTCACTGTATTTCACTTATGAGCCGAAATTTTCTTACCCCATGTAAAAAATATTAATTTTTTTCTTTTAAAAAATTAACTTTTTTGAAAAATATTTTCCTCTTTAAGCTTTAGCATTTATTGCTCTCGGAATGTATTCTTTCAACATGAATTACATCTCGGAGTCTGGTGTATCTAAATCAAGTAACACCCCCTATTGAGAATCGTGCATGTAAAGGGGGGGGGGTAGAAAGAATTCAAACCTTTTCTTAGCTCCTTGAATGAAAGGGGTCGGTTTGTTTAGGGACAACCTTAGCAGGGATTGAATACTATTCGGGAATATTTGCAAATTAATTCAGCCACTGACACTCCCTTTTCTTATTCGTATGAACTTGAAAAAAAAATTCTGAAATTACCAGCAGGAGTATATATTTATGAGGGATTATTTTAAAATTGTACAGCTTGCTATTTAGGTATGCTTTAGTTTTTCTTTCCTTTTTACTATCTTATTAGTTATGTTAACTTACAATGATTTCGGAACAGTTATGCAAATTAATGTATTTTAACAGAAACATACTTATTCACACTCTTACTATAGTTAATGCTGCGTTTTAGTCTTTTGAATGGAATTTTTCACTTATACGTCTTGCTCACTTACGCGCCTTTTTCTGTTGGTCCCTTGCAGAGCATTTTTTAACATAGGGACTTGGCGACACTAATGTCGCCTAGTGAAGAAAATTTGTCACCTAGAAAATGCAAAACAGAGTCACTGGGCGGCATTGTAAAATCCAACATTTGGTCACTCCTAGTTTTCGTAAACGGAATTCTTTCTCTCTCTCTTTTTTCCCCTTCCTAAAAAGCCTCCACCGCTTCTCCTACAGCGAATTAAATAAATAAACAACAAGCAAAAGTTTTACTAAACAGCACAAGAGTTACTGAAAATTACATTCTTTTATAATTGGATATATTATAACTTCAAGAGACTGGGTAAGTATGTGCTTCATTCGTGATTATCTACAGTGGTTCTTTTTTTAAAATAGTAGTGTTTTGTTGATTTATTTATATTTTTCACAATTCTTTGCACAGTTTTTTTTTTTTTTTTTTTTGTACTTTTTGCAAAAAAACTACAAGAAAAGAGTAACACATGTACATTCCTTTAACTTATCCCGCCAGAAAAGAAAAAAAAGTTTTATTTTTGTTACATCTTTTTAGATGGAAAATAATTTTACAAATATTGGGTAAAATTTTCCGTTTATATTTTAAATATTGTTTAAAATATTAAAAATAATTTTTTTTTGCAAACTTTAATACCTATTTTCGGTTCCCCCCCCCCCCCCCAGTCACATTTAGTGACAGACAACCGCCCCGTGTCGCCCAGTGAAAAATCCTTAAAAAATGCTCTGCTTGGGCCGGCGCATAAGTGAGAGTTCACTGTATCTTTCATCGACTCGCACAAATACACTGTAAATAACGCACATGCCGCACATTGATATTGTTAGTTCGTTGTGAATTGGAGTATCTCTTGGGAAAATAAAATTCTTAGTGCAGTTTCACATCAAATAGAGCACAGGTGTCTCTATCTAGAGGGGAAATTGGGTGTCAAAATTCTGGTGGCGAGGACCTTCGCCGACAGTGGTGCAAGGGCGGATCCAGAAATATTTCAAGGGAGGGGCGATTGATTTTTTTTTATTACTGACCCATTTTGTTTTCCATTCATCCTTGTTAACACATGTTGATTACAAATGTTTTGGTCTTCCATTTCGAAAAATTTCCACATCAAAGAGCCCCGAATCCCCCCCCCTTTCCCTTCATATCATCAAAGATCAATTAAAATTGACTTTTTTGAATTTCAAAATCTAAAAACTGCTGGAGAAGAGAGGGGCGATCGCCCCCCATCGCCCCTCCCTTGTATCCGCCCTTGCTTTTATAATTTCCCAGCATTGTCTGATTCCCATTTAATCTGACATGCCTTCAAAATCTAAAAACTGCTGAAGAAGAGTCTCTCAAGGGAGGGGCGATCGCCCCCATCGCCCCTCCCTTGTATCCGCCCTTGCAGTGGTGTCCCATGAAAGAATGATTCACCGACGTTCTGCCTAGTGTTCTGTCCTAGTCTAGTGTTCCTGTTAGTTTTTGCTTCAGTGTCAATAGCTGAAGGTGTGGCGTGCAGCTGAAAACAAAAGGGGGATTTTTGATTTCACACTGCCGCCTCCATTTGGAGCAATATCGCGTTCAACAGGATATAAATTATTTTATTTTTGCATGATTTAATTTTGTTTTTACATGATAGAACAACAAACATGATCATCATAGATGGAAAAAAATAATTCCGATGCTACCAGTAATTTTTTTTAAAAATAATTTTTAAAGTTCAAACTACGGTGACGTCAGAAGGCTCATGCAATTTTCGCCAGAGCGCCAAGGCTGAAGAGAGAAACTACTTATCGGTCGAACGGAAACCAGTTTTCCGTACTGTCTAGGTTGCTACCAGAAAAAGGTAGAAGTCACCAAGAAATGCCTCGCTAAAAATTTGAAAATGGTTTTCGCCGCAGAAAGCTTAAACTAATCGACGCTGACATCCGTGGCAGGTTATTGGATTGCCCTTTGACGAATCCAATCTCCACAGTGAATTAATAGAGTTAAACTAATTGATAACGGAAGGGAAAAAAACTCCGTAATGAAACGATAGTATAGCTCAGCGTTTCTTAAACTGTGTTCCGCGGAACCCCGGGGTTCCACGCACGAAGATCACGGAAGGGTTCCGCGAAACTTTCCCTCCCTTCCTTTCATAATATTTGAACTAAGTTCTCAAAAGTTCCAGCAAAGAAAATTAAAATCAAAACTTAAAATTTGAAGCAACAACCCTGACTCCTGTTCACTTAGCCGAAGGAAAAATCGGTGATAGGGTGGGTGGGTGGGAGCTCAAAATACGAATAAGTAATACAAGTAGTACAAAAAAAAAAAATACAGTATGTTATTTGAAGAATTTATACAATTTGGTAATTTCTGCAGTTTTTTTTCAAACAATAAATGTGTGTGTTGTAAATTTTGATTTTGCTGTCAATAAACCGTTTCTAAAATGAAACACTAAGTTATCGCCCTTAAACCAGGGCTAAGAATGTTGCATTCAAGCTGCTGTGTGTTGGGGGGGGGGGGGGGGGGATAGAAATAAAAACAAGGGTTCCGCCAAAAAAGTGAACAGCAAAAAGGGTTCCACTTGTAAAAAAGTTTAAGAAACGCTGCAATAGGGCAATGCTCGGTGAATGCCAACAGGACAATTATCGGTCACACGGAGCAAGGGTGCCAGAGAACTTCCTCTTCCACATTATCACCTTCTCTAGCTGTATCCCCTGATTTGTCTCAAATGGAGCATGTGTGGGATGTGCATTTGAGGGATTACTTGAGATGGAAAGTTAGGCAGCTCCTGAGATTGATTGAATTAGTGGTGTTTTTAGAAACTGGAATGAGAAGACGCAAAATATCGTATGAGACCGCAGTCGTATTCAGAGAGTGGCAAGGGAAGACAGTTGCCACTTCCAAAGTAAAAATACATTTAAAATAAAACTTTAATAGTTATTATTAATAATAATAAATTTATAAAATAAATAAATTAATAACCCAAGAAATTAAAAGACAAGAAAAGATTAATTGACGATTGCAACAATTTCTAAATCTAACAACGATTTCGGTTACGATTCTGGTAGCATTACTGATTTTTGAGGTGGATATTTCTCCTTTGGGAGCTCATTAAAAAGGGAAAATTATTGATGTTAAGTTAGGTTACCATTGCAATACCACCATGAAGGAAATACAAGTTAATATAGTGTCAGAAACGCTTCCCTTTGTCTTCATTTTCGAGATGCTCATTGCTCAACTATAGGTACTAAAGCCTTCATTCAAATTAAGCAGCAAGTAACCGCTCCCAAGCCTGGTCCAAGGCCAAACATACAATGCACCACCAACTCGATCATTTCATCCAGAGACTGCAGTTTCTTGCTTCTTAGCACTCATCAGTCCGGAATAAGAAGTAACCGAGTTGGAAGCAGATATTATCCAAAAGAAGCAAAGAGCTGGAAAAAACTGGAAGCCAAAAAACTGGAGCTAATGAAAAATTGGAGCACCAGCGAAAGACAGCACTGGGCCGCTAAAAAAACACGCAACTGCAGTCTCTGGGTGGAATGACCGAGCTGGCAAGGTGTATTGTATGCTTCATACATATCATTTGGAAGTTTTCCAGTAAATGATAATTTCTCTTTTTTTTTTTTTTATTCACATTCTTATAATAATATTGTCTTTGCATAACATGAAAAATTTCGTTTCATTCCAACTACTCCACCAAAAGGTGCGACGAGTTTTTTTTTTTTTTTTTTTGGTGCATAGAACGTATAATTTACTTATTTATTTTTTGAAGATCTCATACTTTTTCGTTGAATGTCATCTGAAAAACTTTTTGCTGTGCATTCATACATTAGTTGAATTGAAAATAGAGCTTATACATTTATACGCATTGATCAAGGCTGGGTCTAGTTTTGGTTTCGGAGGAGGCAGTTTTCGGAACAAACGTCATAACTGTCATTTTTGAGCATAAATAGGAGCATGCGAGAAATGGCGAATGTTTTGGTTTAAAAAGATCAAGAAAACGCAGCATTAGGCCGTCTTTGAGCCCTTAAATGGAAGCAAGGGCGGATCCAGTTTTTGGTTAAGGAGGGGGTCATTTTTGGAAAGGGCGGGGGGTCAAAGTCCAATTTTTGTGTGAAAATACAGGTGTTTGGCAATTTTTTCGTAATATTTGTTGCAAAAAGGTTAGTTGCTTTCCTGGTTGCCTTCCAAAGGTTAGTTGCCTTCTATTCAGGCGCTAATCCAGAGGGATCCGCGCCTAAATGGAAGGGAGGTCATGACCCCTAAGACACCTCACCCCTTTTGAATCCGCACCTGATTTTGATTTCAAAACTGTTCTTTCCAAAAATCATAAAAGTGATATGGAGGCTGAATTTGCATCCTTCGATTCAGCCTTCCAGCTCTCCCACCCCAAATTTTCATATTTCTTTATTTTTCTTCTGCGGAATGTGCACTGGGCACATCTGGAAAAACAAATTACTCTTTACATTTGTTTCAAAGTTGAAGAGAATCCGTTTCTAAATTGAGTTCTATCTTCGAAGTTCATCTTTTTTATTAAAGGTGTCAAACCCTAAATCACCTCGTTTTGCTGCATGTTCTTTTCCAATAATTCTTCTTCAGGTTGACCTCATTTTCAGTTTGTTCTTAAATTCCAACTTGAAAATGGCAACGGGGAAGGAGCGTTGTTTTTTTCCTTTAATGATTTTTGTTTTGTTACGCATGCGTCATATCAAACTTTAGTAATTTTGCTTGTGATAAGCAAGTTAAACTTCGCAATTTTTGCGCAAAAAATAGCCCAACACATTCCCATTAGTTCACTCTTACAAATTAGTAAGTTTTTAGTCGTTTTTATTGTTCGATTTGTTATGCAATGTCTTCTGGCAGAACATCTGGAGCGAATACAACCCCTCTAGGACGCCCAAATTCTGGGACGACAAATTCCAAGTCCTCTAGTATGTTGAAACCTAGCTACATGTCGTCTGGAGGTAAACGTGATCGTGAAGAAGATTACGACTTTCGTAAGTTATTTCAATATCTTTTTACAAATTGACAAGTCGTGAGATTAATTTGCCGTTTGTACATGTTATTTTCTGTTGGAATATTATTAAGCCTATGATGCCGGTATGAACGTAACTACGTTCAGTATTCAGAGAGAAAGATTTGATGTTTAGTTTTAGATCGCTTGAAAAAGGAAAAAGGAACCAGTTTTTACCCCTTTTTTAATTAATGCTATGCGTTGTGAATTACTTGTAAAATGTGTGCATGCCCCTAAACTCAAAATTATTGTCACCCTCTTTTAAAAAGATTTTTTCAATTTAATTTTTTGGGAATGGGAGAAAATTGGTCGCATGTAAGAACATTTTTGTGCCATAATTTGTGTGTCATTACTTAGCCAGGTTCATTTTGTTGTAAGTTTTCTTTTCTTTTTTTGAAAAATACTTTGTTGGTGCACCTCCATTAACCTCCCCCCTCCCTCCTCAAAAAAAAAAAAAAAAAAACATGTGAGCCAACTGCATTGCATTTGTATCATCAAAAAAGTCGCATTTTTTTTACTTTGTTGAATTTAGAAAAACGAATGGCGAGCATTATGAGCATCTTCTCCAATTTTGAATTGATCCATATTGAACTTGGACATTTACTTTGTGTTCATGGTGTAGAAATTAACTTGATTTATACTGTTAATTTCTACACTATGAAAACTGGCATTTTTCTACTGAATGCTTCGAGAGAAAAAAATGATTCAGAGTGCTACTAATTATAATATTTGCAAATTAAACCAGACAAATGTATGCTCTGTACTTTTAGCTTTGAAAAGTTAAAAGAATAAACAATGTTTTTTAATCATTTCACTGCATTCAAGCAGCTTGTTGAATAAAATTATGCACTAAGTATCTTTTAATGCGTTTAATCAAAGTTTATAAAATTAGGCCTTACTTGCAAAGGCAATTTTGCTGTTAGCATAATTTTTATACAGGTTTTCGACAGAAAATGTAAGTTTATGTCAAAAAGGGGTTTTTCACATGGCAGTATAAATTGGTTAAAACCGGATAAAACTTCCGACTGTCAAAAACTTGTCAACTCTGTTTTTCAGTGAAAGCCTGGTCAATTTACCAATTAGTGTAGGGTCTCATGCCTCAGTATTTTACTGCTGTAAATTAATGAATGAAAAATGTATACTCATAATTGAAATGGGACATTCCTTTTTTTTTTCATTTAAATACTAAACTGCAAACTATCGCAAAGGCATGATTCAAAGTAAAAAGGTTCAATGGCGAAGGAAGCTGAGACTTGCATAATCTTAAACTTTAGTGTGAAGTAATATATATGAATCTACCTTTATGCTGAAAATTAATTGATGAAAACAAATGAACTGCAATTAAAGTTCTTATCAGTTAAAATAGCAGGAATACAAAAAGTTTGGTCCGTGAAAACTAGATTTGTACTGTTCCTTTTGACAGTGACAGTTTATTAAACTTGATACAAGTTTTATGTGACTTATGCAACTTATGATAATTTTTTTTCCTAACTTGCGTACCAGACACATTTCCCTAATCATTTAATGTTTTTTTGAAGGAAAAAAAAACTGTATCGGAAGATAAATTGTTGGTATATAAGTCTTATATGTAAGTAACTAAATTCAGGGCCAGCGCTAAGGGTTTTAAGTTGATAGTATACCTCAACACTCAAATTTTGAATTGGTAGCCAATGGCTACTAACATCCCACAAAATGGTAGCCAAATTTCAGAAAATGGTAGCCAAACTTAAAATTAAAAAATTTTCAATGTAACTTGATAAAAATCAAGAATAAAGTTTGATTATACCCATATTTGAATGTTCAAAATTCAATAAATAAGTTCTAACTTGCTCTTATGAAGAAAAAAAATATTTCTTTTGTTATTTGTTTTTGATACTTGTTCACAAAACAAAAAAAAACAAAACATTTCAATAAAATTTAAGTTTGGAAAGTACGGTTTAAACTCGGGCCAACCCCTGTTGTAAGACACTTCAAAAATATTTTATCTGATTTTTTTTTAGTATGTATAGCAAGAGTAGACATTTAAAATTCGGTAAAAATCCGACCTTTGGTGTCAAAACACTTTTCTCTTTCTTTTGGTTTTAATCACATAGTATAAACAAGCAGCAAAATATTCTTAAGTAAAAAATGATTATTAAACAAAAGAATAAAATGAGCCAAGGTATAGATGGGAGCAGATAATAAAATCCCTCAAAACTTCTAAAATAATTTAAATATTATCAGGATGTAAAAAGATTGAGATTTCAAACGAGGCCGCAATTTTCGTCGAATCACGTGTTTCTTTGTTGGCATGGGCGTCGAACTACTTTTAAGGTTCTTGTCACATGATATGAACGACGATTTAAAATTAGATTAATTAGTAAATAAATTAAAAATAATACATAAAATGAGCCGAGCTACGGCAGTAGATAATAAGAAGCCTCAAAGATTCCAAAATAATTAAGATATTTTTAGGATGCGAAAGGATTGAAATCCCAAACAAGGTACGCAACTTTCGGCGAGGCACGTGTTACTTAGTTCGCACGGGCGGCAACTCACTTGTTTTTCGTTAACATTATATGATATGAACAAGCAACTAAAATAATGAAAAAAAAATCTCATTAATGAGTAAAGTGAGACATGTTGTGGTAGCAGATAACATAAGTCTCAAAAGTTCCAAAATTTTCTAAATATTATCAGGATGCAAAAAGATTGATAGCTCAAACACGGCCCGCATATTTCGGTGAGCCACGTGCTTTTTGGTGGCATGAGCCAAGCTATGTTTCAATGGTTAATATTACAATGAGCAATTAAAATTATATTAATAAATTCATTACAAAATTACTGTATGAAATGAGCCGAGTTACATTAACAGAAAACAAAACGCCTCAAAACTTCAAAAATAATTGAAACATTATCAAGATGCAAAAAGATTAAAATCTCAAACCAGGTGCGCTATTTTTGGCGAGGCACGCTACGCCCCCGGCGATCCGACTGCCGAATGTTTAGTGGACAAGCGGATTTGAGAAAAGGTCACATGTCAAGGTTAAGGTCGGGAAAGGGGTGTAGCATTTTTGAATGGTAGCCATGTTGGCGACCTCAGTGAAAATAATGATCGCCAAATTGTGAAAATTGGTCGCATTTGGCGACTGGCGACCGCGAGTGTTGACCTATAGTTGATAGCCAAGAAATTAGCCAAATTTCAAAAGTCTGAGCCAAATTTCGAAAGTTTTAGTCAAAGAATTTAAATTTTTTGATTTCTTAATGCAATACATATTTATTTTTCCCCCAGAAGAAATTTCTGACAATTTTCTGTTCGCCAATACTTTAGCCAAATCAGAATTTTTTTCACCGAATTTTCGATTTTATCGCATTTGGCGAGGTGGCGAATGCTTAGCGCGGTCCCTGAAATCATATGACATTCATATCCAATAATAACCATTTTTGAAGAAGTTTCCCTGTTAAACTTTGCTTTGAGTTGCAAAATATATTTTTGCTCATGTGCATTCATTTTAATTTTCTTCTGTAAATTTACATCAATACTATGTTATGAATGTATTCTATTTTTTCATGAAACATACGTGTTCAATAGACTTAATACAAAAATTAACGTTACATTGTTTATTAGAATCTACAAAATGGCCTCCAGATGATAGTTGGTCAGCAGCTTCTGCTGAACAAGATAAAAATGACAGAGAGCGAAGAAAGAAAAGGCGCTCTAGATGGGGTGGAGATGAGAAAGAGAAAGTTTTTATCCCTGGACTTCCCACTGTGTTGCCAAACAATTTGAATCCACAGCAGGAAAGAGCATACTTGTGTAAGTATTCAAAAAATTTGTATTTTATTCTAAAGTGGGTATTTTGTGTACAGCTTTTTCCATGTAGTTTTGCATTGTATGAATTAGATCCATTGTAAAACCTCTATTAAGTTACTGTTTTGGCACAATTATTCAGAGCACGTATCATTTGAGTTTACTCTAACTTTGTTTTATTGGCTGGTTGCTAAAATCTGGTGATAAAAAAGTGGTTTTGAATTTTGTTATCATTTCCTCAAACATTTCATCACTTCAACATCCATCTAGTTCTTTGATACAGAAAATATTTTTCTGTTTGTACAAGTTTTAACTGCAGGAAAACACTTGCATATTTTCCCTTCAAAGCTGCTATTGCTTTTAGAATTCCATAAACGGCACAGTAGTTTTGAATTTCACTAATATTTTCATAACTTAGCATAAAATTAAAAATTTTGTACAAATAATACATTTTGTAGTTTTTCAATGTTCGGTGTTTCAGGCAAGATTTCTTGAATACGCATAAATCATCAAGAATAATTTTTGTTGGGAAACACTTCCACCTTTTATGCTGATTTTTTCCGCTTATCTTCTGCATGCTGTTGACTGCAGCTTTTGTATTGAATGACTCATGTGTTGAAAGAAAAAGTTTAACTCTGACTTGCATAAACAGAATATTAGAGTGGGTCTTTTCTGTTGAAACATTGATGGATTGTAGTTTCTCCATTTGCCTCTTCTCTGCCTCTTGAATATTGTTTCAGTTTTTTTTTACTTCTGGTAGCTGTATATAATGAAAGCATATAATACACATATTTTACTTTGTTGCGAATTTTTGGATAAATTTTTTTTTAATTTTACATAACCCCTTTTACACCAGCCATGTTGCATCATACACCAAAGTACTAGACATGGAAAGTTTCAAATATTAAGCCATGCGAGCTTATGAAATCGTGTAGTGTCATTTACATAATTTTTCGTCAGAGTGTACCAAACTGTAAATCCAGAATTCACCCTTATTCATTTCGTATTAGATTTTACAATGATACAAGAAATGACACTTATGTTCTTGAAGCTCAGTCATCATCTGTTTAAAAAGTAGTAATCTTATGTAACTCCTTTTGCCTGCTCTTCAATCTTTGCAAACGTCAATTCTTTGCATCTTTGCTTCAATGTTGCAAACAGACAATATTTGGATAAAATTCACATGCAAGAGTGCAGAGACCTTGTAAAATTGATCCTTGACTCCTTCCAGTAGGGATCTTGGTTTTCTGCAAAGCCCCTGGGCAGACCTAAATAAAATTTTAAACTGTCTGCGAACACAATCAATTTCTTAAAAGTTTCTGCAAAATACCGCTCCTGGGTCTTACATTGCTGCCAACATCAAAAATGAAAATTATATAAGAGTAAAATACCACTATGAAAGTGGCAAGTTTTTTCAATTATCTTTACTCTTTCAGTTTTATTAATTGGGGATTCCTCACAATTGGCGACTGAGGCTTAACTCTCAATTCAAAAAAAAAAAAAAAAAAAAAAATGCTTACAGATTTAAACAAAATTAGCTGCGTGCCTCTGATGATAAATCTTGGGTCCCTTTTTTTAGAAAGAATGCAGAGTATCCCTGACTTTCCTAGAAGAGCAACTGCAGAACTTTTTCCTCTATTTGCAGGACATGACTGTTTGCTTACTTATTTTCATTTTCTTAAAATTCAGGGATCCCCCCCCCCCCCCTTTTTGTCATATCTGCAGACAAACTCAAATTTCTTACCTCTCTTATCTTTACTCATATTCTGCACCTTGTAAAGTTCAGAGCTATTGGAAGGCAAGGAAACTGATAGCATCATAGCTTATCTTCTGGGTATATATGTCAGAATGGTCTTGATGCTAATGGCGTTGAGATATTAACTGTAAAAAATATTGTTTTCCTATGCTGGATGCATGCAAAAAGTCGTTGTCAGTCGTATTACTTATCTAGTAACTAACAAATGCTTGTTCTTCTGTGTTTAATGTTCATAATTGGAAACAGATTTGTTCTTCAAATTTCTAATAGAATACAATTAAAAATTTGAGTACAACAATAATTTTTTTTTAAATATGAACTTGATTGTTTGTTTTTTTGAAAAAAAAAAAAAATTTTTTTACTATTGGTTAACTTTCTATTTTGCACAAAGAATAAGAGTATTAACTTAAAAAAGAGGTTTTACTGCAAGCATTTATTTTCTAAATAAAGTTATTTTTAAACGGTTATATCTGAATTTTAAATTTCATGTTTTGTGCAGTTTCTTTCTACTTATGTTTATGCATGATCTGTATTTTATTTTATAAATACTTGTTGCAATGGTTTCTTATAAATATTTATATTAATCAGTAAGTTATGTTGCATTTATATCAATGTTTATTTGAAAGAATATTTTTGTAGAAATATGAGTCACTTTTATTGTTACATTTAAAGTAATTTTCCAATTAAAACTTGATACATTCTTATCAAAATATTTAAAATTTATAAAATAGGTTGGCAATAAATGGCAGAATTAAACTATTTATAATATACTCGCAAAAATAATATTATCTAAATATTGTCTATGGTAAGCAAATGCAATCATTAATACCAATTCTTTTATGTTAAAAAGGAAATGTTTTGTATGAAATAATAATTAAGGGAGTTAGAAATTTTTTTCCTGCTTTCACAGTCCAACCTTGTTAAATAGAATTCGCTTGAAACAAATTACTGCTAAGACAAACTAGTTTTGCCATCTCTGTTCTGTTCATTGTTTTTTTGGAAAAGACAAACTGTAGTAAAAACATATTAATTTTAAAGGTCCCTTCGAGGTCGTTTCATCAAAATTCGACTTTATGTTAGACTGATTTGTAATGGTATCAAAAAAATTCGATGCCTAAAAACTGATTTTAACTTTAGGAATTGACTGCTTTTTTTATTAGTGGTGGGGTTTCTTCCTTTTTTTAAAGTTATTTTATCAACTTGAACACTTTTTTCACTTCATTTTCTCCAAAATATAGCCACATTTCTGGGTATGTTTTTTGTTATTTCAGATATTAAGATTTTGCTAGCAAAAATTATTTTCAAAGCAATAATACAACATTGCAAATTTTCAGAAGTTAATCTCATTGTCCGTATTTATAATAATATCCCACAAATCTCCATTAAGACTTTTTTGTGTTTCATTACTTAGTTATTTGCACTTGAAAGTAAGTTAAACTGAAACTATGTCTTTCAAAGAATTTTTTAACATTCAATTTTTTTTACTGTTTTCTTCAGTTAATTACATCATTTTTTTTCCCAATTTTACAAACAAGTTTTTGTTTAGCTTTGGAATATTACAGCATTTTTTACTTTTTATTACAATGTAATGTACTTTAAAATAAAAATTGAAATAGACTCTAGTTCACTGGTTTTATTTGGGTAGACTTAAATTCTAGAACTTTTAATATTTTGTCTGATGTATTGTTACTGATTTAAAAATATGTTATGTAATTGGGTTTCTGTGAAATGTAAATATTTAGTTCAGTTTGTTACGTAACTTATGAAATTGTATTGACCTATATTTGTTTCTGTAAAAAATATTTATCATCACTTAAAGTATCTTTTTTCCTTCAGCGTTTTAATACATGTATCTGTTCAAAGCATTTGAATATGGTTTGATTTTCACAACTTTAACTAAAGGGCCATTTCATTGTCTTAGCACTTGTTTGTGTTAAACATTACTTTAAAGAATTGATTATTTTCCCAAGAGTTTTGATTTTTCACCTACAGCCTAACAATAACAAAAATCAATGTGTAGGGTATTCAAATTTTCTCACCTGATCAAATAGGTAAGTAAGTACTAGTGGAAGTTTAAAAAATGGCTATAAGGTTTTTCTATTGTATAATTTCCTGTTTGCACACTTTGTTTCATAAATCTTTTAAAATCTTTTTCAACGTTGTGACAACCATTTAAAAATATTTATGAAGCACTTAAACGTTATATCGCTTCCGAGAATAAAAGGGGCATTTTTTAAATTGGATTAGCATTAAAATCCCATAGGCTTAAAAAAGATGTAACATTCTAACAACCACCACACCAGGTAACTTGTTTTTGCTGGAAGGCATTCTACTCCAACTATTTTTAGCATAACCGTACAGAAGATGTGTTTTCTTACTGAATTTGACGATGCTGAACAACAGAGTAGTTGACTTTTTTCCTTACCTAGTACTGTTTCACAGATAAGAACATTAATTCCAAATTTACCACCAGGTGACTGTATTGTGTAGCCCCTGGCAATTTTATTGTGTTCCTAGACCCCACTTTTATGACTGGCTTTTGTCACTTAGAAATTATTGGGATAACATACAACAGACTTCAGCAGGCACTCTGTTAAAATGGAAGAAAAGGAAAAATTTTGTACTAGTTTTTTTTTTTTTCAGCTTTTGAAAATTATTATACTTACTAATGCTAGCCAGAGCTTCCGTGGCATTACAGCTGTACTCATGGATTCTTCTATGACACAATAGCTAAAAACACAATATCATGAATGGCATTACTGTCAGTCCCACTTAAACGAATACTGTTGGTTCCAATAAATATTTTTTCGATTAACG
>JAXGGA010004504.1:0-87572 GCA_038373865.1 Uloborus plumipes | reverse complement strand
AAGATTACAACTGTCAAACCTTGTCATCACCATACAAATCTTCAATTTCTTTATCGAACGTTTGCGCTCGCTCCATGAGCTCGCGCTACCGTCATCAGATCATCTTTATCAAAATATCTTCATTTCAAATCTTTTGGCCGCCACAATCCGGTATCGATTATTGGCATAAATGAATATAAAAATCCTAAGAAAGCAATAAATTTCATACTTACTCCAGAGAAGCCGTGATTCAAAATGTTCATCATGATTACTACTAATATTGTTGTTGCGAGGCAACCAAATTTTGCAACAATAGGTTGAAAATTTAATCATTTAATGGGAAAATGACATGAAATGAACTATTTTCCATAATAACTATTTTAACCATTCACTGCACGATTTTTTATATTTTCATGAAAAAAATCATATGTGACCTTTAAATGGCCTTGAGTTCAGGAAAAATGAAGAAAAAAAATTAATCTTAAAAATTGCACCAAAAATGATGTTTTAACTGTATGTTTCGCATATGGCACAAAGCACATAGTATATGCTTATACTGATAAGTGTAATAATCTACAATGTGTTTTGTGCCATAAGTGAAACAAACAAATTTTTGCTACTAAGTACAGCATATATATTTAAATATTTTTAGAACAAAGGAAATAATGACTAAGCACACTTCTTACTGTAATGCAGACGCTCTATTTTTCTAAGCAAGAACTGTAATACCGAGACTAGTTCAACTAACTAGTGCATAAAAATCACACTAAACTGTTATAGCAATGTTCCAGAAGGGGCACAAAGCTCAGTTTAGCTGCATTTAAATATCAGAGGAATATATGAGGTTTTTTTTGGTTTGTGCCAGATCAGGCACACAATGCAGTGAAGGGTTAAACTATGCTTTTTAGAAAAAAATTACAGTTTATCCTGCTCCCTGTTACTATAACTATCTACGGTAAAAAAATGGTTAAAATCGGTTCAGTAGTTTGGAAGATTACCCCGGACATACATACGAAAAGTAGTCATTTATGCATATAGATACAGCTAATTTTGCAGTAATGAACTGTAAAATTGTGGTAACAAACTGTAAAATTGCTGCTTTACAGCAATAAACTGTAAACTAGCTAGTTTTACAGTTCCTTAAATATTCACATTTAATGCTCTGTTAATCTAATTTTAAACTATTCGGCAACATTTACTACGTACTCATATTCGTGTATCACAAAATCCATCTTTTTTTCTAAAACTAATAGTAGAGTTCTGTGACAGTTATAAAACTCTAACTAAAGCTTTTGTAATGCCCTTCTATCTCCAATAAATCAATACGCGTCTAGAAAGATAAACCATCTCGTTGAGCTCGAAATTACGACTGAGAAAAAAGGAGAGCTGTTTGTAATCCAATAAGATATCGCAGATTTAAAACGTATCTTTTTGCACGAGAGTTAATGATTTTTTAAACTAAGACACTTTCGATTTTTCGATCCGGTGAACATAGTTGTTATTTTGAAGTAAGATTAAAACCTGAATCAACTGTTTTTACCTTTGGGGGACCGTTTTAGAAAAGGAGCCAAACGAATATTATGGGAACTTCATCACATTTTTTAAGCTAAATAATCGAATAAATAATAATAGTAAAAGAAGCTTTTGAAAATAGTTAATTAAAGAAGCGCTTTTCTGCAGTAAATTTGTTGACAGAAATTCTAACATGCAAATCTGAGTTCACTATTGTGTTAAACTCAATAAACAAATAAAAAGAAAATAAATAAAAAGAAAATAAAATAATAAATAAAGAATAACGTTATGCTTAAAGTTTAATTTTACAGTTGGCTGGAAATTTATAATAAATACTTCGATATTTTCGAGAAGTAAATATGCTCTTGGAATAGAGTACGTACGCTATTAGTTGATGATGCGGTGAATAATGACAATTTTTGCAAGACATTTTGTCTTGTAAAAAAACTGAAATTTGTGACACATTAAAGTAGAAAACATAAGAGTTCAAAATTAAAGCAAACAAATGGAATTTTTTCTCTCCATTCTGTTAATTATCATCTTTATTTTTCATTTTTCCAAAATCGTACAGTTTGTGCATTTGCAATAATATATAGTGATAATGTTCATTAAATAAAGTGTACCCTTTTTTTATTTTTCCACAATATCACTTATTACTAGTTGTTACAAATAACAAGTAATCCGAACAAATTCATGGATTTTCAAAGTTTCATGTAACCTGAGCTCAAATGCACATGAAGTTTTTGAGATTAATTTATCTGATATAGTTTATCACTAATTTATCCGTCGAAAAAGTAGATTTTTTCTCTTCTTTTAGCAAACAAAATGCGTTCTTACGAATAATTCCCATTAAATTATCTAGGAATGAGTTTTATTCTTTTGCAATTACTGAACACTTGAAGACAAAAGAAAGAAACAGGCAAAAATGAGGAAATGAAGCGAAGGAAAATGTTTCTCGTTTAGAAATTGAAATCATGTACTCTTTTCAGTGGGAAATGAGAAACAAAATTAACTATTACTATTTAATTATCTATTTTACTTTTGTTTCAGTTTTATTCTAAAAAGTATTAATTGTTTAAAAGTATTAGCAAGTTCTGACACACTACGCTTCTAAGAAACTGAAACAACGAAAAAAAATTTAAAAACGTGTACATTTCTAGTATTTTTGAATTTGTTTACGTCTAGCTCCTTCATTTTGATTAAGAGATGAATAGTTTAACTGTTCAAAAAGTGAAGTGCAAATTTATTTCAATAACCTTTCTTTTTTATATGCCAATCTTTCAAAGGGATCACAAAATACTTTATAACAATTTTCTTTAATTTATGTGAAACTTGTATTCTTTGAAACCATTGTTTCTACGTTTATTTAACAATCAATAATTTATTTTCAAACATTAAAAATTTTTTCCCGCTTATTTTGAAAATGTGAAGAATTTAAGAACATTTAATTTTAACCCATTAATGCCTGACTTTTTTTTTCCAAATATATTTTGTATACTGGTTACAAACCGTGTTTAATGGACAGGAAAAATAATAAAAAAAATATTATGTAAAAAATATTTTTTTATTCAGGAAAGAAAAATCGCCCCTTAAAAGTTACGATAGACCCCAGAGGGTACATACTTGTTTTACTAAAAAAAACTTCTGCCTACGATATATTATTTAAAAAGACATTTCATAAGAAGAAATAAAATCAGCAATTAACATAAACTGGGAAGCTGGGAATAATAACTTTGAAAACTTAGCTTTTTTTCTTGAGATTGTGAACGATGTGATTTTTGATAAAGATGATATTAAACCAGCTACAGAACACACTTTACAAGTTTTGTGCTGCAATCCGTTAATAACGCGTTGAAACAATACCTCAGGAGGTACTCATTGAACACTATTATTTGGTTGAAATGTTCATTTTGGGGAAATTCAGACCCTTTTTTGGACCGTCCCTAAAAAGGACGATAGGCATTAATGGGTTAAAATCCCAGTGAAAATCATAAATTTAAGGCAGTAACTTACTGCTTAATTACCAAGCTCTGCCTTAAATTTACGGGTTGTACAGTGCCATTGCTACGGTCTCTCGCCGGTGAACGAATTTTGCATAAGCTACCAGTTTTTTGGCACGCTTTGCTTCTATAAGATGATATCTGCGTCCAGCTCGGTCACTTCCTATTCAAGACTGATGAGTTCTGACAAGAATGAAACTGCAGTCTCTGAATGGAATAAACCGACCTGGCGGTGTATTGCGTGTTCGCAATATATTGCTTTGTAATCTTTCGATACAAAAAAAAAAAAAAAAAAAAAAAGAAACTTATAGTGCAAAATAATAAAATCAAAAAGCCTTAACTCGGAACACAGCTTTTGTTTGTTGTTTAAATAATAATTAAAGAAGATAATATTGATTCGAGGAACATTTTTAGTTCTTAATAAAATAACTTCTAACAAAAATAGATTTTTTACAAAAGGAGTTACAGGGAGCTCTCACTTATACGCCTGCCCTAGGGACCAACAAAAAAAGGCACATAAGTGAGAGAGACGTATAAGGGAACAAGCCAATTTAAAGGACTAAAACTCAACATAGTTTCTAATGAGAGAGTGAATAAGAATGTTTCTATAGAGAAGAGACATATTACTACAGTTTGGCAATGACTGTAACGTAACTATAATGATTAAGAGAAAACAAAAGTTGTAGCATACCTAGTTACAAACTGTTCCCTTTAAAACGATTCATAATAGGTAATTGTCCCTCTCCGAACTCTAGTTCATGCGGAAAAAAGGCCTTCCGTGAGCAATAAAGGCAAAAGATTAAAGAGGAAAATAAAGAAAAATGCTTATTTTTTAAAGAAAATAAATAAATGTTCATACATTTTAGGGAAAATTCGGCGCATAAGTGAAATATTTATCTTTAGAGCGACGCATAAATGAACGATATTATCATTATTTTGCTATGGAATGTGCTGGGACCATTAAAAATCGTCGTATAAGTGAAAAAGGCGCATAAATGAGGCGGCGTATAAGTGAGAGTTCACTGTAGTTAAAATGTACATGAAAAATAATTCTCAGTCAACTTTTATTTAAGGCTTTGGTATGATTCACCACCAACATTTCATATAAAAGTCAACATAAAGGCCTAGCCAAATACTAATAAATACAATCGCTTACATAGCTCATTAATCTCGTAAACCCACATACACGGCAATTATGGAACTACGCAACAAGATTACTATGATCACTTTGTTAATTTCTAATGGCATAGATTAGTTTCTAAGCACAGCAATAACCCTTTCTTTGATGGAAAGTTTTGATACGAGGGCGATTTTCTCATCATTGTGTCACGATTATCTATGCGTTGCATGGTTCGATCATTAATGAACAGATAAGATAATTTCTCTATTATCACATTTACTAAAAATGGCTTTTTGTTTCGAGACTAAACGTAAGGCTTTTTGGGAACTTCCATTGATAAAGTTACAGCAGCCGCCGTTTATATGAATCACAGTTTTGATTAATACAGTGCAAAAAATAAACTATCATTTTTACAGTATAATACTGGCAGCAGAGGCCCCTATTTAAAGCTAAAATATAGCAATTTTACAGTTTATTACTGTAAAGCAGCATATTTACAATTTATTACCACAGTTTACAGTTAATTACCGTAAAATTAGCTGTATTATATTGTAAAAACAACAAAATCATACTGAGAGTAGAGGTTTCACTTTAAAACGGTAAAGTATGCAGCAATAAACTGTAAAATTGGCAATTTTACAGCTCATGAGTGTAAAATTAGCAGTTTTTAGTTTGTTACTTGATTTTCTCATCATTGTGTCACGGTTATCTATGCGTTGCATGGTTCGTTCATTAATGAACAGATAAGATAATTTCTCTATTATCACGTTTACTAAAATGGCTTTTTGTTTTGAGACTAAACGTAAGGCTTTTTGGGAACTTCCATTGATAAAGTTACAGCAGCCGCCGTTTATATGAATCACAGTTTTGATTAATACAGTGCAAAAAATAAACTATCATTTTTACAGTATAATACTGGCAGCAGAGGCCCCTATTTAAAGCTAAAATATAGCAATTTTACAGTTTATTACTGTAAAGCAGCATATTTACAATTTATTACCACAGTTTACAGTTAATTACCGTAAAATTAGCTGTATTATATTGTAAAAACAACAAAATCATACTGAGAGTAGAGGTTTCACTTTAAAACGGTAAAGTATGCAGTAATAAACTGTAAAATTGGCAATTTTACAGCTCATGAGTGTAAAATTAGCAGTTTTTAGTTTGTTACTTGATTTTCTCATCATTGTGTCACGGTTATCTATGCGTTGCATGGTTCGTTCATTAATGAACAGATAAGATAATTTCTCTATTATCACGTTTACTAAAAATGGCTTTTTGTTTCGAGACTAAACGTAAGGCTTTTTGGGAACTTCCATTGATAAAGTTACAGCAGCCGCCGTTTATATGAATCACAGTTTTGATTAATACAGTGCAAAAAATAAACTATCATTTTTACAGTATAATACTGGCAGCAGAGGCCCCTATTTAAAGCTAAAATATAGCAATTTTACAGTTTATTACTGTAAAGCAGCATATTTACAATTTATTACCACAGTTTACAGTTAATTACCGTAAAATTAGCTGTATTATATTGTAAAAACAACAAAATCATACTGAGAGTAGAGGTTTCACTTTAAAACGGTAAAGTATGCAGCAATAAACTGTAAAATTGGCAATTTTACAGCTCATGAGTGTAAAATTAGCAGTTTTTAGTTTGTTACTTGATTTTCTCATCATTGTGTCACGGTTATCTATGCGTTGCATGGTTCGTTCATTAATGAACAGATAAGATAATTTCTCTATTATCACGTTTACTAAAATGGCTTTTTGTTTCGAGACTAAACGTAAGGCTTTTTGGGAACTTCCATTGATAAAGTTACAGCAGCCGCCGTTTATATGAATCACAGTTTTGATTAATACAGTGCAAAAAATAAACTATCATTTTTACAGTATAATACTGGCAGCAGAGGCCCCTATTTAAAGCTAAAATATAGCAATTTTACAGTTTATTACTGTAAAGCAGCATATTTACAATTTATTACCACAGTTTACAGTTAATTACCGTAAAATTAGCTGTATTATATTGTAAAAACAACAAAATCATACTGAGAGTAGAGGTTTCACTTTAAAACGGTAAAGTATGCAGCAATAAACTGTAAAATTGGCAATTTTACAGCTCATGAGTGTAAAATTAGCAGTTTTTAGTTTGTTACTTGATTTTCTCATCATTGTGTCACGGTTATCTATGCGTTGCATGGTTCGTTCATTAATGAACAGATAAGATAATTTCTCTATTATCACGTTTACTAAAATGGCTTTTTGTTTTGAGACTAAACGTAAGGCTTTTTGGGAACTTCCATTGATAAAGTTACAGCAGCCGCCGTTTATATGAATCACAGTTTTGATTAATACAGTGCAAAAAATAAACTATCATTTTTACAGTATAATACTGGCAGCAGAGGCCCCTATTTAAAGCTAAAATATAGCAATTTTACAGTTTATTACTGTAAAGCAGCATATTTACAATTTATTACCACAGTTTACAGTTAATTACCGTAAAATTAGCTGTATTATATTGTAAAAACAACAAAATCATACTGAGAGTAGAGGTTTCACTTTAAAACGGTAAAGTATGCAGCAATAAACTGTAAAATTGGCAATTTTACAGCTCATGAGTGTAAAATTAGCAGTTTTTAGTTTGTTACTTGATTTTCTCATCATTGTGTCACGGTTATCTATGCGTTGCATGGTTCGTTCATTAATGAACAGATAAGATAATTTCTCTATTATCACGTTTACTAAAAATGGCTTTTTGTTTCGAGACTAAACGTAAGGCTTTTTGGGAACTTCCATTGATAAAGTTACAGCAGCCGCCGTTTATATGAATCACAGTTTTGATTAATACAGTGCAAAAAATAAACTATCATTTTTACAGTATAATACTGGCAGCAGAGGCCCCTATTTAAAGCTAAAATATAGCAATTTTACAGTTTATTACTGTAAAGCAGCATATTTACAATTTATTACCACAGTTTACAGTTAATTACCGTAAAATTAGCTGTATTATATTGTAAAAACAACAAAATCATACTGAGAGTAGAGGTTTCACTTTAAAACGGTAAAGTATGCAGTAATAAACTGTAAAATTGGCAATTTTACAGCTCATGAGTGTAAAATTAGCAGTTTTTAGTTTGTTACTTGATTTTCTCATCATTGTGTCACGGTTATCTATGCGTTGCATGGTTCGTTCATTAATGAACAGATAAGATAATTTCTCTATTATCACGTTTACTAAAAATGGCTTTTTGTTTCGAGACTAAACGTAAGGCTTTTTGGGAACTTCCATTGATAAAGTTACAGCAGCCGCCGTTTATATGAATCACAGTTTTGATTAATACAGTGCAAAAAATAAACTATCATTTTTACAGTATGATACTGGCAGCAGAGGCCCCTATTTAAAGCTAAAATATAGCAATTTTACAGTTTATTACTGTAAAGCAGCATATTTACAATTTATTACCACAGTTTACAGTTAATTACCGTAAAATTAGCTGTATTATATTGTAAAAACAACAAAATCATACTGAGAGTAGAGGTTTCACTTTAAAACGGTAAAGTATGCAGCAATAAACTGTAAAATTGGCAATTTTACAGCTCATGAGTGTAAAATTAGCAGTTTTTAGTTTGTTACTTGATTTTCTCATCATTGTGTCACGGTTATCTATGCGTTGCATGGTTCGTTCATTAATGAACAGATAAGATAATTTCTCTATTATCACGTTTACTAAAATGGCTTTTTGTTTCGAGACTAAACGTAAGGCTTTTTGGGAACTTCCATTGATAAAGTTACAGCAGCCGCCGTTTATATGAATCACAGTTTTGATTAATACAGTGCAAAAAATAAACTATCATTTTTACAGTATAATACTGGCAGCAGAGGCCCCTATTTAAAGCTAAAATATAGCAATTTTACAGTTTATTACTGTAAAGCAGCATATTTACAATTTATTACCACAGTTTACAGTTAATTACCGTAAAATTAGCTGTATTATATTGTAAAAACAACAAAATCATACTGAGAGTAGAGGTTTCACTTTAAAACGGTAAAGTATGCAGTAATAAACTGTAAAATTGGCAATTTTACAGCTCATGAGTGTAAAATTAGCAGTTTTTAGTTTGTTACTTGATTTTCTCATCATTGTGTCACGGTTATCTATGCGTTGCATGGTTCGTTCATTAATGAACAGATAAGATAATTTCTCTATTATCACGTTTACTAAAAATGGCTTTTTGTTTCGAGACTAAACGTAAGGCTTTTTGGGAACTTCCATTGATAAAGTTACAGCAGCCGCCGTTTATATGAATCACAGTTTTGATTAATACAGTGCAAAAAATAAACTATCATTTTTACAGTATAATACTGGCAGCAGAGGCCCCTATTTAAAGCTAAAATATAGCAATTTTACAGTTTATTACTGTAAAGCAGCATATTTACAATTTATTACCACAGTTTGACAGTTAATTACCACAAAATTACCTGTATTATACCGTAAAAACAACAGTATAATACTGACAGTAGAGGTTCCATTTTAAAACTAAAACGTACAGTAATAAGCTGTAAAATTGCCAATTTTACAGTTTATTACTGTAAAATTAGCAATTTTACCGTTTAATAGTGTAAAATTAGCACCTTTTACAGTTTGTTACTTTTAAATTTGCAGTATTATTGTTGGAAATCGATTAAAACTCAACTCAGAAATTGAAATCCGTATCAATTAAAAATCATGCGCTATCAAAATAGCAATTTATTAACACAACTCAGAAACTATGCAGGTAACGCACCATCTATATACTACAGAGAAATAACATCAAAACTTAACTTATATCTACTCAGTCACTCAGTATTCCATGAAAATCAAAAATTTTAAATTACATCAATGCCAAACATAAACTCCAAGTATAAAACAAAGTGCAAGGCTTTACAAACTCCAAGTTCAAGGCAGGGATTCAAGTGAAACAGCACTGCGATCGCTTCGAATGCAATCGCTACTGGAAGTGAATTACATTATCATCCGCTTAACTTGGCACTGACGTCACTACGAGCGGAGCCAATAAGAGCTCACAAGCAGTCGGCCATCTCCTCTTATTCGCCAAGTAGGCTGTGACGTTTTATCTAGCTCGTTTTTCATAGGCAAACGTCACGATGAACGTTCTAATGTAATTCATTTCCAGTATCAAGAAACGTTCTAATGTAATTCATTTCCAGTAGCGATTGCAGTTTGCGATAGCCTGTTTCACTTGAATCCCTGCCTAAAATAAAGTGCAAGGCTTTGCAGTTAACAATAATTACAGATCCAACAATTATACTGTAAAAACATCTATATTCTACAGTGTGCGGCTGATTTAATGTTGTTGTTGTTGTCTTGTATCAGCTAGGCTGACAATTCGGGGTGCGCTGCTTCATTTTTCCTGCTGTACCGTTATTTGATGTAAAATCTGAATTTCACAGTACACACCTGCCATGGGGACCCGTTTATGGGGTGGGTAACCATTCATAGCACAACAGAACATTCGCACAAAGCGAGGACAAGAACAGAAGAAAGAAAGCACATCCATGTCAGAACTGTGGTTCCAATCCGTGTCAGACTTTTTTAACCACTAGACAAGGTAGCCAGTCGTCGATTCAATAAAGCAGATGCTTCAATAAAGCTGGATATTGTTCTGTTTTTTGAAGATTTGATTCATTAAAGTAACTGATTCAATTAACCTTCGTAAAATGTGTTTCGCCCCAGGTTCCATTGTCAATCATCGAAAGCAGGTTATTGGATTGCCCTATGACGATTCCAATCTTCATAGTAAATTAACCCATTTGTGCCCAGTAGCCTTAAAATGGGACGCTTGTCAGTCATTGCATACAAAAGCCTGTAACGGGTATATCCTTTTACTAAAGCTGTTTTTCAAAATTTAAATAGTCCTTCTTCTTGAGAAAACCAGTTCGAGCCCCTATTTGGACATCAGAGTTTATTTATTGAAAGCTATGTTTAGACAAATCAGTCAAGCAACGATCCAGCAGGGGTAGCCACAGAAAGTAAGTTTTTTTGCAAACTTATTTTTCATAAAATTTAACTATTTTGAAATGATTTGCTTAGAATTGATCCTAGATGCCTTCTGTAATGTAACTTTGCAAAAGTAAAGTCAAGTATGGTCGCATTTTGCTCACATATCTGCTAAATATCCCATAAACAGGACGTTAAATAACGTAATAAATATGGCAACGGCGAGCTATTTTAAGCCTAATGTATGTAAACCATTCCAAGTAAGAGTTTTATGCAGATAAGAATTGAAAAAAATTGTTAAAAAAAACTTGGGCACAAATGGGTTAATAGACACAAACAAATTCCTAACGTAAGAAATGGGGGGGGGGGGGGGGTCTTTTCAATATTTTCGGTTTGGTTGCTACAAATGTTTAAATCCTTTACAAAGAAACGACATGAGTACAAATACAACGAAAAGAGTTCTTGTTGTAATTAGCAGAAAAGCTTTCTGCGGAATACAGAGCTGCAAGACAGGAAAATTCAAGAAGGACCATGAAGAACCGCAAAGAATAACCGCAACGTCATCAAATGCAGCACGTTCAACCAAACGCAAAATTTGTCAAGCAAACCTTGCCATAACAACAAAACAAGTAATTATATGTGAAAGATGTCAAAAGCATGTTTGCGGAAAAGATGTATCAATAGAAATATTTCCACTTTCATATGCAGAAAATGTCCAAATAATAACGTATCAATTTTTTTTTCCTCCAAATGAAATGTTTTTTTTATTGTTGTATTGTAGCTTGTCATATAACTGTAATTAATATAAACAAATTAAAATTTAATTTTAAACATATTTCTTGACACATTAGTTATTTTTTCATAATGCAGTCATTTTGACTGCTTTTGGGCAAGATAGGTATATAAGTTTCAGTCTTTCTAGTGTTAAAAATCAATTATTGTGTTTTAATATGCGGTGATAGATAACTTTTGATTTTTTAAAATCTCTTCTAAACAATACTTAATAGTCAAAGTAGGAATATTTAATAGGTAGACACTTTTCTATTGTCCTGCAAAATACAGTAGTGCTAGATTGGGTAAATAAGTCTTTAGTTCTCAAAGTTTCTATCACTAATCGTGAATAAAATATATTTAATGGGAAAACATAAACATATTTTGGAAATAGTTTTACTAAATCTGAT
The DNA here is from genome assembly GCA_038373865.1 of Uloborus plumipes. Lineage (NCBI taxonomy): Eukaryota > Metazoa > Arthropoda > Arachnida > Araneae > Uloboridae > Uloborus > Uloborus plumipes. The sequence goes on along the minus strand of JAXGGA010004504.1, from coordinate 75,781 downwards.
TAATTAAACAAATTAAAAGATACCAAAACTTTTATTAATTCAAACAGCGCTAACAGTGTATTTTTAGATGCAACCAACATCCTAACGAATAGCTATCTATCCTTCTTAAACCTACAGCCCACGTACCATAATAAAATTTTGAATTTTCCAAAGACATAACTACTTTACAACTAATAATATGCAGCGAAGAAACTCAAAACTATTCCTTTAATTTTAACCACATACATTTAAATAAAACTAAAATTCGGGGCCTTAATTTCACGCACATTGCTTATGTAAATACATAATAAAAAGCGTGTACTTAATGAGGAAGTAATCTGGAGTTTTATGACTTAGTACTACTACCACACTATTACGTTTTATTCTACCAGGCGTGAAATGACTTTCCCTAGAGTAATCCTAGTAACTGGCTGCGAAACTGCAATTTTTTAAAAGGCAGGATTGAAACGGCTATACGGCTTTGAATAATATTCAAAAACAAATCAAGATATATTAGACAGGCTGTTTTTATTGGTAATTTTATGATGCTCTGACTATTTCATAGAAGGAAAAATAAAATTTACGGACTTTTAAGTGTTTCAAGAAATTTATATTATGGACTAGACTCAAAGTGTTTAATTGCTATCTTGTGTCTTAGCAGTTTCCTAGCTACTAATATACAGGGTGCCCACAAATAACTGACGACAAAACTCATTTGTGCCTAATTTACATTTAAGATGTTTTTTAAAGTTTGCCAAAACTTAATAGTTTTAGTTTCATTCTATGAGCAATAGTGCAGACGAATTTTTGAATTAAAATCCGTTTTATTCTTTGGATTATCAAGATGGATGCTAAATGCCGTTTAATTCTCGAACTGGATTTGAAAGGTAAGCGAAATTATAATTTTTATAAAAATTTGAAGTACTTAAAAGTGTCAAAGAGATTAATTGAAATAACTTTAAAACGTTCTAAAGAAACAGTTCGTGTAGAAGTAAGGCATAGTGGTGGAACAAAGCGAAGTGTACGAATATAAAAATTAATAAAAATACGAGGGCTATTCAGAAAGTAAGTTGCGTTTTAGTCTAGCGCCGCAATTAGCGTGGCTATCGCGCAAATCTTGGTGTGTGGGTGTGCAGCAACTTAGTAGGCATCTAGCCGTGCAAGTTAGAAGGTTGTAGTGTCTCTCGTTTGGTTGTTACAGGCTTTTGGAATGAGCGCCGCCATTGAAAATCCCGCCAGTTGTGAGGTGAGGTAAGTAATAAGGTTTCATGGACAAAAAAACATAAACCCATAGAAATTTATCGGCAACTGTGTGAAGTTTACGGAAACAACGTGATCAGTGAAGGTGGCGTTCGCCAATGGTGCATACGTTTCAAGAATGGACGAAGAATGTTCAGGATTAAGAGAAGAGTGCGCGGCCGAGCATTATGACCGATGAACTGGTGGAAAAGATCAATGAAAAAATTAGGAAACCGTCGTTTCACTATAACCAAACTTTCCTTCATTTTTCAGCAAATTACCTTGCAACGCAGCGTTTTGATGACGACGACGATCTCCGAGCGGGCGTGACTGACTGGCTCAATACTCAGGCGGTGGATTTCTATGAGGAAGGAATTTCGAAGCTCGTTCATCGCTACGATAAATCTCTCAACTTGTTTGGCGACTATGTAGAAAAAAAGTATTTTAGTTGCTCTTTTGCATAAATATATTAAAAATAGTTTCCTGTGCATAGTTTTTTCTTAATTCCAAAACGTAATCTACTTTCTGAATAGCCCTCGTATGTTCGTGAAAGAGTGCCTCTGTAGTGCATGCCGCTGCAGAAACCTTTCCAAAAAGATTGTCATCTGTGGTTATAGTTAAAGGCACTATAATAGAAACCATTACTTAAACATTTATCAACAATAATGTTACTTTCGTTTAACATTTTTTTATCATTATAGAAAAACTTGTATTACAGTAATAATTTTTTTTGAACCGTCAGTTATTTGTGGGCACCCTGTATAGTTTAAAATAACTTACTCTGGTACATGTGCACTTAAAGTATTGTGTAAATGAAAAAATGTACGTGTACTCGTGTACGGATTAGTTTGGTTTCGAAATTTTAAATGCTCTGAGAATGCTTTGCTGAAATATTCTGATTGAAAAAATGCAATCCCCCCTATAATTTTTATTTAAAAAAAGTGATTATGAGGTTCCTTCAAAATGTTTTTCAAAAGCCTTTAAAGACAATCCGTTTAAAAGAACGGAAATATTACATACTAATGGAGCTTCTAATGTTTTGATAAAATATCTTTTTAAACATTTTAACGAAATTCACTACTTAAACTTATGTGGTTTCACTAAAATGTTGTAATAATGCACAGTATTGCTTAGGAAGAGTGTCATAATAATCAAAACAAGAGATTAGTAAAACAGCGTAATCACTGTTTTTTTAATCAAAAGAGAATTAATGAGCGAATAGCGATATTATTTGCCCTTGAATACTCGGGAATTTTATGTATTCTTTTACATTGACCTCCACTGCACTATTACTCCAATAACAAACGAAAGTGATTTTATTCAAATGCTAGTGCGTATGTGTATGTATGTGTGTGTGCTTTGAATTAGTGCTTTAAATCTGTCTTATATTATAAAAAAAAACAAATAACATATTTAAAACGGCATGGTTAAATTATTTTTATATCTTTAGAATTAGCAAGGTCCCCCTTGGCCCCTCCTAAAACCCACTCTTACACCTCAGGAAATTGGTTCTTCCTGAAAAGTACATCCCAAATTACCTAATCTGATTTCTTAGTCTTTTGCAATTGACGAACTCTTAAAAACAGAAGAAAAAAGAAGGTTAAAATAATCATTTTACGTGTCAGAAACTGTTTGTTGTCTGGAAAGAGAGCCTTGTAATCCTTCCATTAAGAAATGCTCTGAAACTTAGCCAGCTAATCCTATTTTCGTTTTGTCTCAGCTTCTTCAAAATGTATAACGAGAGCTTGAATGTATTTCAAGCACATACTGCAAAAGCTTTTAGTTAATAGATAGATAGAAATGCATTTAAAAAGGCATGACCTTTTTTTTTAAATTAAAATTATTTAAATGACCTAATGCTGACATTAGGCAGAATTTATTGTGAAAGAATAACAGAATAAATTGAAGTATCTTCCATTGCAGAAATTTTTTTCCCTGGTAAAGGGAAAGAAAATTGCCTGTAGAACAGAAAGTTAAATTTGTATCTAAGTAGCTATTTTGTTTCGATTTTCCGTTTTATAATATTGAAATGTTAAATTGGTCGCATTTTCGTTTTAATTTAACTTAAAATTTTTTAGTTTTGATCAAATGATTTGAAATAGGTGTCGTCCAATTAATCGGCAGATTTTATGATAGAGTTTCCACAAAGTATTTGCTTTCCTATGAAAACTGAAGGTTTTCTTTTGAAGTGGGGGAGAGTGGTAATGAATGGGCCACTTTTTGGTTTTGAATTTTTGTAATTTTTTTTAACACTTTGTTTTAACTCTAAATTGGTGTTTTAGTTACTTTACTTATCTGGCTATCTAAAAAAGTCATAAAAGTTGGATTAGCACCTGTCTATAATGAATTATAATAGAAAATAAAAATTTTGAAATGTGGCCCATTAAACCCCACCTATGGGGTTGAATGGGCCATCGAAGGTAATGAATGGGCCACTAAATGAATTCAATGAAAACATGTGGATTTAATCTTTGATTTGCTGAATATGACAAAATAAATGTGGCACTTGACATGATGATACAAAATCATACTGATTTAAAATTAAATAAACATCAAAACTGATGCAATTAAAATAAAACTGATGCATACCAATTGTAGCAGAAAAATGACTAAATAACGAAATTGTAAGAAATAAATAACATCAAATATATATAAAAAATAACAGATAATACATACTATGATTTAACAAAATTTATATATTTCAAAAATAATATTAAAAATCACTTTAAAAAACTTTATCTTCATTTTCAAACTTGTCAAAATTCAATTTTTTTTTTTTTTTAATTTACTAGACATCGGGAATAAGAAACAACGAACTTAAGTACCAAGAAAGAAAATGAAATTGTAGTGTGAAAAATATAATATGAAGGAGAGTGGCTTTTTCAAGCCACGCACTGCGACCAGAGGTCTATTGTACTATAGGAATATAATATAGATCTACAAATTATATTTAGAAGTTACTACAAACCTATTTTGACGACAGTAATCTTAATCTATCTATGAAAGTCAGTTGTGTTCATATTAATGCGAAAATCCAAAGAAAAGGAAGAAAAACACTATTTAGGTGGCCCATTCATTACCATGCCATAGTGGCCCATTCAGCCCCACCTATACTTTTGGAATACATTTAGGTTTTTTGAGTACACTGAATTTAGATAACAACAAAATACATCTTAAGATTAGTTTATAGATATGGAAAGACTAGCTTATACATATGTATGCAGTGAAATACTCGGTACATTTTAGCTAGGAAATGTTTTACTAAAAAGGGAAAAACTTACATTTCAGTCAGATTCTTGACCATGCCACTCTAGTTTGAAAATGGCTCAGCGCAAACGAATGAAAATTGGATGAGTTTAGTAGAATAAATAGCTACATCTATTGGTGGCATCAAAAAAAAAAAAAAAAGAAATCATGCAAATACTTTTTCATATTTTGTTACTGGCCCATTCATCACCATAGCCCATTCATTACCACTCTCCCCTAACTGTTTTACTCAATTTAGAAGAACTACTTTTTGGGAAAATAGTACCTTCAAAACTGGGTGCAAATCACTCAGGTTTTATCAAACAATTTTATCCATGATTCAATAAACCTTTTAAAAGCCGAAATTGCACGTCAAATACCACTTTTCAATTTTCATAATAACAATATATCTCAAACGTATCTGCGAAATATTTCACGAACATATTTCACCAACAACAAACACATAAAATGCGAAAGTATCAGAAAAGAATAGACGCATTGACATTCATAAATCTCTAAAGCTTTTAGATGCCCAGAGCAAATTCCTCGGTTGTTGAAAAGATTACAAATTCAAGTTCAGTTTAGCAGCTTAGAACGGATTCTTATGCAAGGATCATTTCTTTCTCCCTTGGCGCGCAGGGGAAAAAAGAGGGGGCGAAATCTTCCTTAAATAATACCTGATGGGAATAAAATCGAATATTTTGTTTCTGAAACAAAGAGAAAGTCTCGAGATTTTGGGTCAAGGGCGCACTAAGTCATAAGTGATGGGCAATTTCTTGGCAGTAATATATTTCCAGTGACCCGGGCTATTTGTTTTTATCTGTATCATTGATCAAAGGCAAGGGCATTTGACGAGGATTATTGGACTACTTATGAAACGAGGCATTTATCGCTTGTCAAGTTGAGAGGGATGTATTGTTTCTTCTCTGTATAGAAATGGTGTACTAAGCATGGAAGCTGTTTCCACATAGTGCTCTGTCCTATAGGACTATAAATAATGTCTTGCCGTGTAAGTGCTTAAAATGCAAGGCAAAGCAAACAAAAGTTGAAATAAAAGCGTTCATTAAAAAAAAAAGAAAAAGGAAACAGAAAATGTCCCTGTATTGCAAAAATGGATGCTTTTTTTACAGTATAATACAGCTAATTTTACAGCAATTTTATTTTAATAAACGAAAATTGCTAATTTTATAATACGTAAATTAAAATTGCTATCTTTAGAGTATTAAGCTGTGAAATAGCTAGTTTCTAACTCTCAACAGCTCTAGTTTATTTGCTACACATACACATATAATATCCATTTTGCATAATACTTGTTTTATTAAACAAAGCTGTTTAGTCTTTATTTATTTATTTATTTAGTTAGTTTTCTTAAACAGGGAAACTTCGATTAGTGGATTGTAAGAGAGAGAGTGGATTGTTGGACAAAACACATTTTCCTTAGATAGTCCATATTGGGTACAAGAACCTTATAAATATTTTAGCTGCCATTTTTAAAGAGATTCAGAGCTTTTTTTAGCAGGAATATGCTGTTTGATGTAGAGTAATGGAAGTTCTCTGTTGGAAAAGTAATAGTATACATTTTGTACACGTAGTATTCATTTTGTATAATACTTGTTTTACTAAACAAATCTGTTTAGTCTTTATTTATTTCTCTGTTTTTTTAACTGAGAAACTTCCATTAGTGAGAGGATTTTAAGAGTGATAGTAAGTGTGATGTAGTAAGAGGAAGAAAACGTGCAACAGGTGAAGTATAGAATTAATTTATTGAACGTTGCTATAAATTTGAAACAGTTTTCCACGTCACCTATGAGGTACGTCTCCGAGTTGCATTACACCTTTCGCAAATTACAAGGCGGTTTCCCCAATAGGTATATGTTCCTTTTACATCATTAGAAAACGTATAAAGCGCACAATAGCAATCTTCTTTTTTTTTTAACACTTTAGTTTGCCTTACTAGTTAAAAGTATGTTCGTCAAAACAGAAAAGTCATAGTTTGTTCTTGTGTGTCTATCAATTAGTGTGGACGTAAATAAAGTTTGCTAATGAGGGTCAAAAACTCTGAAGCTTAGAGGACCTAAATTCTGAAGCTCTGCATGGAATTTCCCATGATGATGCCTCGAGATGAAAAGAGAGGCGGGAATGACGTGGCAGTGGATAAAAGGGTTCATTGGGTTTTAGATAGTTTCAGCAGACTGGATGGGATCTTGAAGCATTGTCCAAAGGTTATTTAATGTCTCAAATATGGCTTGTATGAAGACTCGTTTTTAGAAAAAACACATTTCTTTTGCAATTTCGTTCTAGAAGGAGGGGTTTCATAAAAGTAAGGACGAAAATTTCAATCTTAGACACTGTTCTTGAATTTTCAGGTGTGAAAGTCAAGTACTGATCAAAGTCCTGGGATTATTTTGCAAAACCATTTGTGCACGCTTACGTGATAAGGATTTCACTGGTGCTTACAAGGCTTTATGATTTTTCTTAGACCAATAGCATATTCCTCCAGTAGAAATTGATTCAAATATTCATTGACTAGCGGTACGATCTTCAAAACAATAACCAGATCTCCCGATGAATCGTCAAACAGTTTAGAATCAAAAGTCAAAAACGTATACAAATGCTAGTTGTTAAAGCTCTCATTTTTCCCACTTGAAACTAGAGGAATGTCTGAACTAATCATTTCACGCATCTGGACATCGATATCTATCTATCTTCTATATAATCAATAGCCTCTCTTGACTTTCAGAAAACAGTAACCCTTCTTCCATTTTTTTTTTACTTCTGATCTTCAGAGAGAAGAGATAGGTTTGCGCTATTCGCAGTTCCCGAGCTTGAGTACGATAACTTGCGATGATTTGCTTCCAGTTTCCGGTTAATATTCTCTTTCCTTTTACTGTTGTTTATGAAACGAAACAACCATCACTCTCGCAAGATGCTCAATTGGACATACACAGCTTCATTGAATGGCAATTACTTTGGCTAAGGCACGAAGGACCACAATGCTTTTTGCGGCAGAAATTCCACCTTTTCAGTCTTCTGTCAGACTGGATGGGACCAATCTTGACATTTCAAGAGCTCTCTAAGCTTAAATGTTTCCCTGATCCATGCAGTGCATCTATATCTTCAGCAGGCTCTCGGATGTTCCAGTTTCCTTGCAGAAGTCTTCAACGGGTCAAATCACTGAAATATTTGCTGAATGTCTCAGTCTGAGACAATAAGAACGATGAAACAGAAAATGTCCCACTTCTAATGAACAGCATTCAAAGCAAAGTTGGTAGACTGGTATGAAGGATCGAAGAAGTACACTGATCTCGGCGGCTGCTTTTTTTTTTTTTCTTTTTTGGCACGTTTTAGGCAGAGGTCTTCTTTTTTAAGAACCTATGAAGAAGAAATGAAGAATTAGGAAAGGAATAATTGTAGAAAGGCAAAACACAACTATTCCTCATTGTTCAAGCATCTAGTCAAACGTTAATTGCCATGAGAATCTTGAAGCTAGGGATGCACCGACTAGTCGGTCATATTCGGCAACGTTTTGCCGAATATTTCTTAATGGAAAATCTTGGCCGATTAATCGGTGAAAAAAATCTATTTTGAATAATTTTTTAATGCATACTTTCATTGAGAAACTATATAAATTAAAAAATATATAAGATGAATAAATTTGTTAGTAAATACCTCATTTTCTGAAAACCCTGCATTCTCCTCTCTCTCATTTTTAATTTTCATGCATGGAAATTGGCTCAATGAAATTTGATAAATTTTGAAATTTTGTGAAAATTAGGAAATTAGGGACAAATAGTCTATTAGAAACAAATTAGTACCTATTTCTAAAATCGAAATTGCTAAAGAAAAAAAAGGATGGAGAAAGTAGTAGTATTAAAAATAATAATCATGATTAATAATCGGCCTTACCGATTATCAATTGCCAATAAATCGATAATTGGTAATCGTCCAATTTGCATATCGGTGCATTCCTACTTGAAGCAAAGTGAGAATTAATGATGAGAGGCTTACCTCGGGGTCAAGAAGCCAAACACTTTTCTTAGAAGTCCCGTTTTCTTTTTTTTCAAAGGCTTATTTGAATCAGAAGAAGCGTCTGAAATAAAAGTTAATAGATATTTCTTAATAAAAGTAACACTAAAAGCTTATATGTATTACATATAAAAATAATACGTAAGGTTGCTGAAAAGTTTATGGCTTTGCACACTTCTCTTGTTGCAAACTGTATTTTTACTTTCTTCTATATCTAATATACAGGGTGTCCACTCCAATCGTGGACCAATAGCTAATTTCTAAACCGTTAGAGATAAGCATATAGTTTATTTGGGAAAAAATCTTAACTTATGAAAGGAATTTTGGGTCCATCAATGTTTTTCAAAAAATCAAATTTTGAAAGAGTTACGAAATTTAAATTTTTATACAGCCCCCAGTCCTATCAATCATATTTAGTAAAACATTCTTGACACTGTAACGTTTAAAACTAAAAAAAAAATCACTCTTCTACCACAAAAATTGACCGAGTTATGACGTTTTGAAAAATCAAGATTTTGAAGGATTTCGCATACGGTCGCTTAAGCGATCTCTCGATAACGTCATGAAACAATGCAAAATCTTGATTTTTCAAAACGTCATAACTCGGTCAATTTTTGTGGTAGAAGAGTGATTTTTTTTAGTTTTAAACGTTACAGTGTCAAGAATGTTTTACTAAATATGATTGATAGGACTGGGGGGCTGTAGAAAATTTAAATTTCGTAACTCTTTCAAAATTTGATTTTTTGAAAAACATTGAATCGACCCAAAATTCCTTTCATAATTTGGAGATTTTGTCCTAAATAAACTATATGCTTATCTCTAACGGTTTAGAAATTAGCTATTGGTCCACGATTGGAGTGGACACCCTGTATAGAAGAAAATATTGGTTTCGTGAAAATTGTCGAATTTTGACGGATTTGCACGTTTTGAGGTGCGCTGAGTCCATTTCGACCATTTTTGGAAAAAGTTTGTCTGTGTGTCTGTATGTCTGTGTGTGTGTGAGTCTGTATGTGTGTGACCAGTTTTTGTGGCCACGCTAGAGCAAAAACTACTGAATGAAATCGAACAAAAATTTTTGCACATATGTATCACCATGTGAACTGGTGCACCTGACTTTGTTTAGCGAATTCCTCCAAGGGGGGTGGAGCAATCGCACGTGTTCTGCGCGGGGGTGATTGCTATATCTCGGAAAGTAACAGGCGGAATCAAACGAAAATTAGTTCATAGGTAGACCCTATTGAGTACAAATGCTGATTTAATTTGTGTGTCAATATCTCAAAGGGGGGTGGAGCAATCAAAAGTGCTTATTTTGTCATTGCACCTACTGTATCTCGAGAAATATTGCTGAGATTTGAATGAAATTTGGAATGACACTAACCCAATATGGAAGCAAGCATCGATTAAATTTTGGCGCCAATCACCCCAGGGGGAGGGTGGGGTGATTTTTGCACTTAGTCAACAATGCGAAAAATTAATTCATTAAAAAATCGCTTTCACGCTATTTAATTATCAAAACAACTGAAAACTTTCAATGATTTGAAATTTTTAACTGTTGCCAATTTCTTTTTACTAACAAATAAAGTGTTTGCAATTAATCTAAACAAGGTTTTTGCAATGATTTCCAATTTCGCTCATTGATTCTGCATTTGCAGGGTTATTACGATAATTGGGAAATTGGAGCTGTTTCCCATTATTAGGGCGAGTACGTATTTTATTTTGTAACTGGAATTCGTAAGATAGATATAGAAGAAAGTTTCGTGACGGCCACGACAGCTAGTTTTGCTAATATAAGAAAGCTTTTTTTCCAGTAATATTACAGTTAAAATGTAAGTTCTTTCCCACTCTATCAGCTATATTTCAAATTTGAGGTAGAAGATAGCATTGCAGAGGTTCAAGCAATTTTCAAGGTTGATCAGTTTAGGAGTATGATGAAGGTTTTGTTTCTTCAAAGAAAGTCTGCGAAAGACATTCACACTGAAATGTCACAGACACTAGGTGAGAACAGGACTGTTCTTTCTTTAGCGAAAAAAAAACTTCTTAACGCTCCACAACTGCAGAGTCGTGAAATTTGTTTGTACCTCTGACATGTTACCTGCCACCTCAATATTGAAATATCTAATAGAATGGGAAACAACTTACATTTTTACTTTAATATAACAAAATAACTATCTTTCTTATGGTAGTAAAAATTTTTCAATTTACAACTTGAATGAAAAAAAGCCAGGAATTTTTCAGCACCCCCTCGTATTTGCAAAGATATTTGCTAAGTGTAAATCTGTAATAATGGGGGATAAGTATAACAGATAAGAACAGAAGATTTATAAAAAGTTTCATTTCATATTGCTTACCTGGTGCCACATATTTTTCTTCATTCTCCATGATAAATAAATCACCGTGAAATGAGTATTCGTTCATCATTGAGGTCATTTTTACAATCACTGCATCCAAGTTTAGAATAAGACGGCTGAAGTCGGGAAATCCGTCTCCGCCAAGAGTTGGCATGTTAATGGTATCCAAGACTTGTTTGAAGTCTGTAGTTACATCATCCAAATAGGGGAAGACCGCCTATATTGGACCCCCTAAGAACAGGAGGCCTGTGTCGCTCAATGTGAAGCAAAACAAAAATACAAAATAGGGCATCGTAAGCTAAATTTAATCAGTAATGGCCCTAGGAGCTTATATTTTCTGAAAATATGAACGTTATTTTTAAAAAAAATATTTTATAAAAAGTTGTAAAAGTCCAATTTAGGAATATATGCGCCTATATTGAACCATGCGCTTCCTAAATTGGACCGTACCAGGAAATCATAGAATAATTTAAATTTGTACTATGCAGCTCTTTACCAGGACTTGCAATAGAGCTTCTTTTGCTTCGGCCTCTATTAGGCAGTGTTGATAAACTCACCGATGGCACTTCATGCACTTAATCATGTTTTCACTTCATCTCCATGGCAAATATTGCAATAACAATGGTTTTGTACAGTTTCTTGCTTCGTCTTGTGTGACTTTTTCTGTTCTATGCTTCTTTCATACGGCGTTAGAATGATTGCTGAGATAGCCTTCTTTTTGGTTCTTTTTTTTTTTGGGCAAAGGTGATATGTGAACCGGTTTAACAAAATCGTAGTTAGAGTTGACAATCATGTTTTGATCCTCTGATTCTGCTGAACATGTACTAATTGAAGTCGTAGCTAGTTGTTGTACATGGTGTACAACTTACACCGAACATGTAGCCTGTTCACTTTGAGTTGTTTTATCTGGACTACTAACTCAGTTCCAGCCTCTAACTCTGCTCCAGCCAAGTCAGTGTCATTAAACACATGTAAATTAACAGATCAAACTCCTGTTCTTTAGAATCACCTCACTGCATTTGCCATGGCTTTGATTGCGGTTTGACCATAGGAGCTATCAAACAGTTCTCCTATGCGATATTGGGTAATGGATCTCATTGGATGTTCTCGCATCCATGTATCACATGCTCGACTAAAATATCTAGACAGAAACTGAATAAAGACCACATCTACGTGCATGGTGTGCTTAAAGAGAAAGCATTATTATATCGTTCTCGTTAGCCAAGTTTATTGATATATGTTCTTTATGTAAGTGCTGTGCCTATTCATTAATAGAAAGACAATCTTTTTTACATTGCTTGGCCTAACGATTTTAATGAAATGTTGTATCAGTGTGTGGATTATCGTTTATGATCCAACATTCTTTTGAAAGAGCATATTGCACACCAGGGGATATTTTTATGATAATATAATACATGGAACGTAATCGTTTGAAAATAAACATGGGAAGGGGGGGGGGGGTTAGCAATTCTGTTGCACTTATGCAGCAAATAGCCAGAGTGTTTCTACCACGTTCACCACTCATTACTGCTCCAACCTGGTGTTTACCTTTATACGTCAATATATTTTGGGGCTCTTGGACAGTGAAAAGTCCAGCTTCATCTACATTGAACATTTTAGTAGCATATAAATTGTTTCTTTTTAAAATCTTTTCGAACATATCGAGGAATTTCATATTTTTGTCTCGGTAAACCAGCACAAATTTTACTTCAGTTAATAACTATGTTTCTGAATCGGCAGCTTAATGGATGAAGAGAAAAAACAACATACATTTTAAGAAGTTGCAGCTTCTAGAAAATGTGCTTGATGGAAAAGTTTAAATGAATATCGTGAATAGGTGTTAAAGCATGTTTAAAATATTTTTAACTACGCTATTAAATCAGATGAGTCACTTATTTTACGTTACGATTAACAAAAAGTCTTGTTTAAAATCATATTCTTAAATTGGACCACCGGTCCAATATAGGAAATTTTTTTCGGTCCAATAAAGGATAACACGCCATTTTTTATTCTTCAGCTTATTGCTCTGTCAAAAATAATCACAATCGCGCATGTTAATACATAGATGTAATCCTTATTAAACACAGATCATCATGGTATAACAGCAGTTTACCTCAGTTTACAAGCTTTAGTACTATCTTACTAGATACAAGTCCGCGAAATAAGATCATACACGTTTTCAACATAAATCATGCCGTAACTCACTCTACGCAGTTCGAAGACTGGTAAAACTTCATACACATTGATTTTATTCCTAAAACTTTATATTTCTACCGTTAAAGTGTAGCATAGATCTCTGGACTAGATTTTAAGCCCGAGGTCCAATTTAAGCAGTGGTCCAATATAGGCGGTCTTCCCCTAGTTTGTTACATTTTTGGTGGAAGTGTTAAGATAACACTTATAAAAAACATACAAGTTTTCCACCGGATCTACAATGGTATCCATCTTTAGTCAAATCTGGTGTGGGAAAAAAAACAGCTTGTGAACAGTCATCGAAGCAGTCATCTAACAGTATTGTTTTGATGATCTGTTTGAAAGTCGAAAAACTTCTCTGTTATTTCACTTACATTACTCGTTTTTATAAGTGCTTGAGTCGCAACTAAAAAAATATTTTTCTTTGACAGTTAATCATTCTCAGTCATAACGGACAAAAGCTTATATACTGAAACTGAAATGATTTAAACATTTTCAACTGGTGGCTTTATTGGGATTTTTTTTTTTTTTTTTGCTTTTTACTGTCCTCTTATGAAAAACTACTTGTACAAAATTTAAGCATTACGTTTAAGTACTTAGGTATTTACTCCACCGCGGCAACAGATTTGGCGGATAAAACAGATTTGGATGTTTATTTAGCTGTTTTTTAGCGATTTTAGATAAATGCGAGCACGCAAAAACAACAACCGCCAAAAAACCCTCCAAATCTGTTTTTATCGCTAAATTTGCAGCTACGGTGTAGTAAAAAAGTAAGTACCATATTTTATTATCATTTTGAAAAATAAATCATAATTTTTTTAATATAAAAACTGGGTTGCATTATATGTTTGGGGAGGACATGCATATCTTCGTTTATTGAAAAATTGGAATAATACCTTTTGCACAGCTGAAATTCACAACACTAAGCAGTAAGCATTACGTTTTTCTAATTTCAAATAATTTTAATAACGCATTTTAAATTACATTGATAGAACATCAAATTCTTTTGAATAACTTTAGCATTTACAGTTTAGAAATGTATCATTGAATTGCGAAATAAATAAGTAAAAAGTTAAAGAAATTGGTTTTCAATATTATGGATATTTCTCCTTTTATAGTTAAGAGTATAAAAAATAAGAAGAGTTACGGTACTAGACTTACCTCAAAAATCGCAATCAAAAAGTCGCAGAGAATTCGCTTTTAAGTTTACTACTCAAAATCTTTTCTCCAAAAGACGGAAAAATCATATCTGCAGCAAAATATTGTTGTGTTAACAATCGACAGCAAGTGTTAAATTCTTAACAATGTTTTCATCTTCCACTTCTAACAATGGCAAACAAAAATAAACTGTTGCGTAGGCTTTCACTAAAATTTAAAAATGGCGAAAATGCAAAGAAGAAATATATTTTTTTACGATTTTATTACGGGGTGCTGAAAAGTTCCTATATCTTAGCGCCCTTCTAGTAGCAAATTGAAAAATCTTTTGTCACCATAAGAAAGCTTGTTATCTTGTAATATTACAGTAAAAATGTAAATTGTTTCCCATTCTATTTCAAATTTGAGGTAGAAGATAACATATCAGAGGTTCAAGGTTGAAATAAAAGTTTCATTCTCACCTATCTGACATTGCAGTGGAAATGTCCTTTATCGGACTTCTTTGGAGAAACAAAAACCGTTATCCACAACTGCCCACTGTCCAGACGTGAAACTTGCTCGGGCCTCTGCCATGTTATCTTTTACCTCAAATTTGAAATAGTTAATAGAGTGGGAAACAACTTACATTTTTACAGTAATATTACAAGACGAGCTGCAGGCTACCTAAGAACAAAAAAATACCAAAACTTGAACAGAAAATAACAAAAAAGAGGTGCCTTTTATGAGCTTATAGGTCATCTGCCTATAGATCTGTCACTTCTTTGTGAAAATACAGATACTCTAGTTTAAAATATCCTCATCAACTTCCCTGTTGACCCTCAGTGCACAGAGACGTAAGATCACAAAGTGTATACAACTAACTAGATTCGTCGTTAAAACATGCAATTTTCTCATCTTGAGGTGCACTTTATGAGCCTCCAGAACATCCGCCTATAGATCTGTCACTTGTTTGTGAAAATACACATACTTTAGTTTAAAATACTTTCATCAAGTTCCCTGTTGATCCTCAGAGCTTGGAGATTTAAGATCACGAACTATGCACAACTTTTTCTCATTTTGAGGTGCACTTTATGAGCCTTCAAGACATTTTCCCATAGGTTCGTCAGTTATTTGTGAAAATACTTTAATTATTCTCTAATTTTATTTTTGAGACAAAAAGCGTTCATATTCTATAAATATTATTATATTCTAAGAAAAATTATTTTCTTTTTAAACAAAAAAGGTAGTGAGAGTGTTTACTTTTGTACACTAAGTGTAAAATCTGTTATATTTGTCAGATCGGTAGCATTCTCATCATGTCGGTAACGCTCAAAGACAACCCCCTTGAAATGGGGGTAAATGTTCCCTTGACCATGCCACTGATTAAAAAAAATTGTTACTAATGTGCATTTGAAATACCCTATTAATTTTATTTTCTGGGTATCTTTGAAAATTGAAAATTTTCATGGTCAAATTGGCACTTTTCCTGATATTCATCCATCTGCAAAATATTTTACGAACATATTTCCCCGACAACAACTACATAAAACACGAAAGTATCAGACAAGGATAGACGCATTGACATTCATAAATCTCTAAAAGCTTTTAGGGGCCCAGAGCAATTCCTCGGTTGTTGAAAAGATTACAAATTCAAGTTCAGTTTAGCAGCTTAAAACGGATTCTTATGCAAGCATCATTTCTTTCTCCCTTGGAACGCGGGGGAAAAAGAGGGGGCGAAACCTTCCTTAAATAATACCTGATGGGAATAAAATCGAATATTTTGTTTCTGAAACAAAGAGAAAGTCTCGAGATTTTGGGTCAAGGGCGCACTAAGTCATAAGTGATGGGCAATTTCTTGGCAGTAATATATTTCCAGTGACCCGGGCTATTTGTTTTTATCTGTATCATTGATCAAAGGCAAGGGCATTTGACGAGGATTATTGGACTTCTTATGAAACGAGGCATTTATCTCTTGTCAAGTTGAGAGGGATGTATTGTTTCTTCTCACAAGGAGACGGCACGGCCGTGGGGTCGGAGATTCGGGTCAATTTTTTTTGTGGGGAAAGAGGACCATTAGTACCTCACGTGGTTGAAGTAATACGACGCACTACTCAGAAAATTTTGAGAAAAATCGATTTAAAATGTCCGATTTTAAAGTTGAAGCCTTATCAGTTTAAAATCTTCTGCTCTTAGCACGCCGTCGTGGCTCAGTCGGAAGCGTGCCGGCCTTCTGATCCAGTGGTCAAGGGTTCGAGTCCCCCTGCGGGTTTTTTTTTTTCTTTTCTTTTTTTTTTCTTTTTTTCCTCCAAGTTATTGGCAATGTTTTTCCGTGCTTTTTTTTTTTCTTTCTTTCTTTTTTTTTTCTTTTTCCCTCCAAGTTATTGGTAATGTTTCTCTTCCTAACATAATTAAAAAATGAATATTTGAGTCACAGAACGCAACGTTCTTTTTGTTCACGGAACACCATTCGAGCTCATTTTTCTATTTATATTCTACTTTTAAGACTTCTTTTTTTTTTCTTTCTTTCTTTTTTTTTTTTTCTTTTTTCCCTCCAAGTTATTGGTAATGTTTTTCCGTGCTTTTTTTTTTCTTTCTTTTTTTTTTCTTTTTTCCCTCCAAGTTATTGGTAATGTTTCTCCTCCTAACATAATTAAAAAAAGAATATTTGAGTCACAGAACGCAAAGTTTTTTTAATTCACGGAACACCATTCGAGCTCATTTTTCTATTTATATTCTACTTTTAAGACTCCAATTTGAAGTTTTTTTCCCCTTTATTGTTGACGATATCACCTATCAACACTTTAAATATTACAAAACACTGACTTTTTCATTGTTTTTCGATAACTGAATGTGAATATTGCTCTTCGAAAAGAGCATAAATATACCCTTCAAAGCACTGTTTTGTTAAAATCGCCATTTAGAATAAAAACAAACCTCTCAAGCAGCAGACGATAATTTTTACTTTTCAATAAAAAGTACAATTGTAATAAAACGACATAAATAAAAGGAAACCTCGTGAGCTGCAGACGATATTTTTAGCTTTTAAATAAGCAGTACAATTGCAATCATTTCTTGTAGGGCAAACGATTTTTTATTTCTGCTAATCAAAATCGTCTGCAAAATGTTCGAACAGCCTCTGTATTTTTCGAACTTATCATGAACAGACCGCTACGGTTTCTTGAAACTCATTTAATGTTAAAAGATGTCGACTGAAGATGTTGCTGGCTCTTCTGGATTGGAAGAAGAATCTATGTACAGTAAAAAATCAAAGGCGCGATTGAAAGGTGCAGTCGATTATTACCAAGAAATGTTGAAGGAAAATGGTTTAATTGCTTCAACACCTTCGGACGAAATATCGCACGATTCTATGATATTGGCGGAAGAACTTTATAATAGTACATTGGAACTCTTGAGCGAGAAAAAAATCGTTGTTGAAGAGGAATTGATTCACGTTCAAGAGAAATTTCAAGACTTGCAGTTCGATGTGTCCCAAAATGATTCTTCTTCGGACGAATTCGAGCCAAAACCGGAAAAAAATAAAAGTGAAACCATTTCCATCGCCTACAAAGTGAAAGTCGTGAACATTGCTAAAGCACATCCCACATGGTCTTTGGTGACATTGCAAAAGAAAGGATGCAGCCGCTTGAAGAAAAAAGAATATCTTTCACAATGGGAGAATGATATTAAAAGTGGTGGAACAATATTTGACAAATTTGAAGCGATAGATTCGTGGACGTACAACCGTTTTGTAGAAGCAAGAGAGCAATATCAGCAAGTAACAACAAGAAATTTACAAGAATGGGCTTTGGCTGCTGCTGCACAATTCACCGATTTCGATTTCAAGGCATCTGATCGATGGGTCACGGCATTTAAACAGAAACACAGAATTTCTCAACGAAAAATCACAAAACTAGTTTCGAAAAAAGAGGCGGAATCAATGGAGGAAATCTTGGCCTCTGCGGAAACCTTTCGTCGGCAGACGTGCCGATTGATACCTCAATACCATGAAGATTTTGTTTTAAATACTGACCAAACAGGTAAATACAAATTTTCTGCATACCAAATGTTTTTACCGATGCAAAATGTTCAAATTCGAAATGAATTACATAAAAAGTTTCCTAAATTCATAAATGAATTATATAAAAATTCCGTGAGCGTGTGTGTGTGTGTGTGTGTTCGCGCGCGCGTGTCGTGTGTTTTCGAGCAGGTGTGTGTTTGTATTTCCGTGTTGTGCAAGCGTGCATGTAGGCATGTGTAAGATTTTTCAACACTGAAAACACTTTTTTTTTCAGGATGCCAATATCAATCTGTTCTCAACAGGACACTTACACAAAAAGGGAGTAAAACAGTTTTCGTCAAAAAGTCGGATTTAAATAAGGTGACCCATTCATATACTGCCCAATATTCTATAGCATTATCTGGAAAATTGCTCCCGCATGTCTTCGTGTGTCTGCAAGAGTCGGGGGGCCAATTTGGACCTCGAATTCAACAATTAGTAGATGGCTACGCCACTTCATATACGAATGTTACAATAACATCATCAAAGTCTGGAAAATTAACTACAGTTTTATACAAGAATTTTCTCCAGAAATGTTTAAAACCATACGTCGGGGACAATAAATTTTTACTCCTCGTTGACTCTTGGGGTGGTCAGACAAATCCACAGATATATGATGAAATTTTCCAAGATGGAGAAAATATGCCAACTTGCTTTGTAAAAGTAATCCCTCCAAAATGCACTCCCTTGGTGCAACCTTGTGATGTTTATTTCTACCGACAAGTTAAAAATTTCATAAAGCGCTTGCAAAATTGTAGCGAGTTGTTGGAGCAGAATCGTGAAATAAATTCCCGGGAAGATTGTATAAAAATTCATTCAATTATTCATCATCAATTATCGTCCCCAATATTCCAAGACATGATTCGATACGCTTGGTTTGCCTCAAAATTATCAGTTTCTCGAAATATTTTTATGAACGTCAATCAGGTCTGTTTCTCTACAGATGAATTGCAAATTCCTTACTGTTGTAAAAAATCTGCTTTCATTTGTTGCGCAAGATGTCGTAAAAATTATTGCTTTGTTTGTTTTTACGATAAGTACCACTGCGGTTTTTGTATATAATTATTTTCTGAAAAAGTTGAATTTACTCTCATTAATATCCAAATGTTATAATTATTGTAAAAATTATTTGCACCATTTAAAAATTATTGCTTTGTTTGCTTCTTCGTTAATTACCGCTGCTGTTTTTGTATATAATTATTGTGTGAAAAAAATGGAATTTATCCTCATTAATATCAAAATGTTATAATAACTGTAAAAAAAAAATATTTGCCCAATGTTAAAAGTATTAGTTTGTTTTTTTCAACGGTAATTACCACTGCGGGTTTTGTATATAATTTTTTTTTTAAATATTGAATTTATTCTCATTATTGTTCCAATGTTCCTCCTCATATTATTTACAATGAAAAATAAAATAAACCCACCGTTATGAATTGTGTTGCTGTAAGAAAAAGAAAATAATTGAAAAAAAAAAAATCTAAACAGTATTAAAAATAATATAGGAATGTGATCAGTTTCAATATTTGCTGTGTAAAAATTAATAATAATGATAGAAATAAAGATCCGAACGTTCTATGAGCAGATAGAATAACGAGCGCGAATGTTTTCCAGCGAATGGAAAACTTTGCGTTCTTTGACTCAAATATTTTTTTTTTAATTTGGTTCGGAGGAGAAATATTACCAATAACTTGGAGGGAAAAAAGAAAAAAAAAAAAAAAAAAAACCCCGCAGGTGGACTCGAACCCTTGACCACTGGATCAGAAGGCCGGCACGCTTCCGACTGAGCCACGATGGCGTGCTAGGAGAAGAAGATTTTAAATTGATAAGGCTTCAACTTTAAAATCGGACATTTTAAATCGATTTTTCTCAAAATTTTCTGAGTAGTGCGTCGTATTACTTCAACCACGTGAGGTACTAATGGTCCTCTTTCCCCACAAAAAAAATTGACCCGAATCTCCGACCCCACGGCCGTGCCGTCTCCTTGTCAGTATAGAAATTGTGGACTAGACATGGAAGCTGTTTGCACATAATTCTCTGTTCTAAACTGAACTGTATAAATTGACTTGCTTTAACAGTATGAAACAGCTAATTTTATAGTACTTTTATAGTAATAAACTGTGAGCTTGCTAATGTTACAGTAGTAAACTAAAATTGCTAGGTTACAGTAACAAACTAAAATTGCTAGTTTTCAGTAATAAACTAAAATTGCTAGTTTACACTAATAAACTAAAATTGGTAGTTTTGCAGTTTATACTGTGCATTTTACAGTTTTAAACTTGAACCTCTGCTGCCTGTATTACGCTGTTGTTTTTACAGAATAATACAGCTAATTTCATGGTAATAAACTGTTAAATGGCTAATTTTACAGTAATAAACTGTAATATAGCTAGTTCTACAGTTTATTACCGCGCTTTTACAGTTTATACTGAAAACTTCTGCTTTCAGTATTGAAAAGAGGCACGTGACTGACTTCTTCACCCAAGAAAGCATTTGTTCTTATGCCGCCACCTGCTGAACAATTTTAAATACAAAACATTTGTATATTGAATTCTTAAGAAGTAAAAAGAAAAACTAAAGTTCAAAATTGCTTGTTTTGAGCAGTTTTACAACAGATTCTATGTTGATTTCACGAAAGTTACTGGCTTTTAGCAAGAAAGTCTTTTCAGTGTACAAATAATGTCTTTCCGTATATTTGAAATGCAAGGAGAAACAAACAAAAGTTTTGAATCAATGCTTTCACTAAAACACACACACACACACACACACACACACACACACACACACACACACACACACACACACACACACACACACACACACACACACACACACACACGGACACACGGACACACACACGGACACACGGACACACGGACACACGGTCGGACACGGACACGGGGGGGGGATGTTCCTGGAAAGAAATTGTAGATAATGTGCCTGATCTCTGCCGTTAGCATATCTCGTAACCAAAAGACTTTCTAGCTAAAAGCCAGTAGCTTTCGTGAAATCAACATAGAATCTGTTGTAAAACTGCTCAAAATAAGCAGTTTTGAACTTTAGTTTTTCTTTTTACTTCTTAAGTATTCAATAAACTAATGTTTTGTATTTGAAATCGTTCAGCAGGAGGTGTCGTAAGAATAAATGCTTTCTTGTGTGAAGAAGTCAGTTACGTGCCTCTTTTCAACCCGCTTACTTCAAAGTCCCATAACATAAACCACTGTATAATTTAAGATAATGAGACCTCGATAACTCGACACCTCACGGGATCGCAAAAATATGTCATGCTAAGCGAGTGTCAACTTATCGAGATTCCATAATTTCAGTCAGTGTAGACTTCACTTCACTTCACTCCTCGAGGGGCCACAGTACCTGTCATTGTTGTGACTTCACCTGATACGGCATCCTCGAGGCTTTTTATTGAACAATAATAGCAATTACAATATCTAATTTTTACAAAAAAAAATACGACAATTACAACAAATAGTAACACGAAGCATAAAACGTTTACAACATATAATGACACAAGTTTCGGTGTTGCTTATTCCCTAGTGTTTATCATCAACGTTATAAAAAATAAGTTCGCTAAATCATATTTCCTTTATTTATTTATTGATTTATTTTTTTCAAGAATATACAAAGTAAATAGGACAATTTGGAATACTTTATCTCTACTAATAATAAAGCTGAAGGTGGGTCTTTCTTTCTTTCTGTCTGTTACGCGCGTAGCGCCAAAACCGTTCGGTTGATTTTCATGGCACTTGGCACAAAATTAGTCTGTATCATGTAGTTTTGCACCTCGAAGCGATTTTTCGAAAATTCCATTTCGTTCTTTTTCTATTCGCATTCTTAGCGGAAATTCGATAAAATACGGAAGAAATATTTCATACACATTTTCAAGTCTTATGTCATTCGAAAGCTTGAAATTTTCTGCACAAAATGAAGTTTTTTCAAAGTTTCTACGATCATCAGGAGAGCTGTAACAATTGTTTTTAGAATCCCGGAATTCAAGGCTTACCTTCAGTAAAGCAAGCCAAACGATTCTAAAATGGTTGAGTTAGAGAATAAAATTTGTTTGAAAATAGAGATGAAATGAATTATTTTATCAACGGAAATCAACTTTTCATGTTGTTACCATGGTTACGTGTTCATACTTATTTTTGTTTCGTTCTTTTTCCAGCGTTGCCAGACGTAGTATTTTTAAAAACACGGTAGTATTTTTTTGGCCCAAATAAGGAGCGTAGTATTTTTCTGGCAACCCTGTTTCCAATATACTAATGACTTAATTAAAAGATTTGGCGGATTTTTTTTTTTTTTTTTTCATTTTCATAGATTTCGCATTTCAGCAATATTGATTTTGGCAAAGTTTGGAAACAGTAGCAGGCACGTCTATCGCCCATTTAGCGAGAAAGGGGTACCCAAAGCACAAAGATTAACCAAATATCGTATAAATTGCGACATTGCATCGTTCTTTTTAAAGTGTTTCATTTCGGCAAATGTATTGTTTTGTTTTTAAAGCTAGGAAAGGAAACTTTTTTCTTCTTTCAGATTTTGGTAAGATTTCTGTTGGTTTCTGTGAGCAAAAAAATTGTTCTTATTTTCTCTTTTGGCTTATTTTTGTGGATCTCCCGTTGGGGTTGCATTCGAATGTCCCAAGGGGGTGTTTTACCCCTTTTATGGAGTAAATCAATCGGTGTTAATTTCAATGCAGACACAAGTAATATGAATTGGCGCGACTACTTGTCGATATATCGCCAAGCCCTCGGTCGCCAAGTATTTGTCGCCAATTTGGCGATTTTTTTAAATTTTTTTGGGGGGTTCAACTTGACGCTATTGGCGATATTTTGCGAAAAATCCACTGAATGATGTTAAAATCGGCGATATTTAGGAGATTAATCGTTGTAAAACATTTTTTTGCATTGTTTCGTGGCAAACTAGGGATATAAATGTTTGAATTGTTATCTTGATCACTCCAAGCACTATTTTAGCACTTAAGTCATCTACTAAGAAATTTACACGTAAAAGGAAGTAGTGTGGGGTCCATACCAGATTTTCATATCATATACTTTGAAGGAATTATAGTTGAATTATAACTAAAATGGAGCATTTTTTCTGCTATATCAATTATTTTACAAAAGAACTTTAAATTTTATACCACGGGCAAAGCCGTGCGGGTACCGCTAGTTAGGAATAAATCCATATTCTTCGGAAAGAGATAAGAACCCCTTCTCAAAGAAAAAAAATTTCTTCTGGAAACTAAAGATATCATAATAAAACTATGAAAGAAAGGAATAGCAACACATAGCTGGAACAATATCACTACGATTTTACTTTCAATTTATTTGTTTTATTATTTTCCCCGTCTTTTCTTTCCGAGCCTCAATCGGTTTTCTTTGAACTCCTTTAGATTCGCGCCGATTTGTTCATATTTTTAAAAATAAGTACAGTGGAACCTCGGTAAGTCGACACCTCATGTTACCACGAAAATATGCCGAGTGAAGAAGGTGTCAACTTACAGAGTTTCCATAATTTCATCCATTGTAGTGTTTTCTGCATTGCTGAATTTTCCTTTCTTTCCCTTTCTTTAATGTTTGAAAAGAGCATCACAAAATAAATAAGAATAGCTGCCAGGGCAGCTAGATTAGCTTCCTGCGGCATGTTGGTGGATAACGTCACCCCTCCCTAACTTTTACCTCATTCTAATGTTATATTACTTGATATAATTTAATGTTCATTAGATTCCAAGAAATACCTCTCACGTGGCCCGGCGTTGCACGGGCACTTCGTGCCTTGAAAGTAGTGAGGAAAGTTTCAAGAAACTACTCCCCGCCGAGGCGGCTCGCTAAGAAGCGCATTCGCGCCTTTTCTTTTTTCCTGCGTCAAAAAATCATTCGAATTATTGAGATGCTGCACGGGCACTTCGCGCTTTCAAGATGGTGAGGAAAGTTTCATTAAGTTCAGCTTACTCAAAGGAAAGAAGCAGACATAGATACTCAGTTTTTAATATAAGTAGATGGCTTTTCCACTAATTTATATTTCAGAAAACTACAAGTAGCTAGCGATAAAAGTACTACGTACGTGGATCGCTAATGAGTTTCATGTTTGATTTAGTTAAGCCTTCATTCAAAATTATCATTATTATTACTGTTTCATAGCAACCACGTTTTGTAACAATGGATTTCATATTTAATCATTTAGGACAAATCGCTTTGATTTTGACCACTAATTAATTAATATCTTCGCAAATTAAAATCTTATAAATATATAAATTGAAAATAATGAAGACTGAAACATTACCAATCTATCGGTACCTATTTCGACTCTTAGTTCATTGACGTTCAGGAGAAAGAAGCATACTTAGGTAGAAACAAAGAAAGAAAGAAAGATAGATAGAAAGATACTCAGTTTTTAATATAAGTAGATAATTGTTAATAACTTTTTAGGAATAAATCCACAATTTTTAAAAATAGATAAGAGGTCCTTATCAAATAGAAAAGCCATGTTCACACTTGTTTGGAAAACATTTGGTGCGCTGGTACTGAATTCTTTCTCTTCTGAACTACCCAGTTTGCATTTCACCAATTCCTTCCGAGACAACTGCAGCAACAGTGTGTCCTCTGGGTACAGTTGGGAATCATCAAAAGTAGCTCTTTCCGGGAAACAATGAGTTAACAGACATGTAAACAGCATAATTCTCAGAAATAGCCAGTGTGAAAGAGTATTGTAGCCAAAAGTAGACTTAAATAGCAGGTGGATGTCGACTTATAGAGTTTCCTGCAAATGGGTGTCAAGGAAAAGAGGTTAGCACCCGTTAAAATCAACATTGGGCCAACTATTGAAAGATTAAATGTCGACTTACTGAGGTTGTCGAGTTATCCGCTTGTCGAGTTACCGAAGTCCTACTGTACTTGCATCAGTTCGAGAAAATATATTGCGTTTAGAAGTTTAAAAGTATCTTTCATTCATTTCAAACCTGCATAAATTTAGAAAATAGATACCTTAGTGCACAATGATTGCAAATTATTATTCCAATCCTTGCGTATTAGTGCCTCATGAACGTTGGAACTATTATTTGCTGTATAAATGTGTTCCATGTTAACTTTAAAATGTCAAGATCAGCCAGAATAAGGCAAGATAATTCTACTTTTTTCTAGGATAACTTTTCTACTTGAACAAGTTAAAATCTTCAATTTGAGTATAGAGGTGCATCGAACTCAAATTTTTGGGAAGGGGAAAATTTTTTATTCGCCGAATAAAGCTCCAAATTTTAAAGAATGATAAAATTATCATTAAACTTTTAAAATAATGCAATTCTGTCCTCAAATTTTCCGAATCGTGAGACCAAATTGTCAGGTAAGGAATTTTTTGGAAGGTCTAAGTGACCACCCGTAACTTCCCATTGGGGCGCTCCTGTGTGAGTAGTAAATGTGTTGTATCGAACCTCGAAAATGTCATTTGTACTAACCCTGTATTATGGTTACATTTCCTTTTAATATTTAAAAAAAGTTTAAACAGCTAAGTTTAGATATAAGAGTAGCTAAAATATCTATTAGAATATTTTAACTGCAATCGTTTGCGATATTTTGTTTCATTTCCTTTGAATAGCTCGAGGCAAACGAAAAGTAAAAACAGCTGCGTGCTGCAATTTGCAAAGAAGAAAACAAACAGTACATCACATGAAAATCATTACAAGTCTTTTAATCGCGTCTATTCAAGATTTTATAGATGCCAAGAAATGCTTTCAAGATTAATTCAAAGCATATAATCCTTGAGGGCTTTTCTTTAAATGGTTTGACTCGCCTCGCGTTTTAACGCATTTTACGCCACGGCAGGGTTACGCTTTTGCGTGCTGAAATTTAAAATTGAATGCCTAGATTTTCTTCCAGATAAGCTCTGTTTAGAAGTTATTTGCTAGAACTTTTAAGCAGCACAATGAAAGTACGATATTCAGATAAAAATTCTAAACGGGATAATCATCATTGGGAGAAAACAAAAGAGGAATTAAAGAAGGATTTTCTTTCTCGATTTATTCTTTGGAAAAAACAAGAAACTTTTTAAGAGAAAGAAATATGTTAGAAATAATCGTTTGTTTTTTTCAATTTGGAAAACAACTGCAACTGATATTCAGGATTTTTGTGCTTTTGTTGAACATAGAAAATTGCTCAAAGAATTGTAATTCAAAACAAAAATTATTTAAGAGTTTTTTTTTTAAAGCAATTACATTCGTCGGTGAAGTTATTATTTATCACAATGAAGTAATAAAATAATTACTTTGTTTTTAAAAGCAAATACTAAAGTACGTCCTGCTGTTAAAAATATACAAAATTGGGAAAAATGTTAAAACACCGAAATTAAATATTTTTATTTAGTACATTTTGCACAAACTTATAATCACAATTAGGAAGAATGGCAACGTTTTCGTTTTGCTGCTCATTTTTATTTATAGAAGGATGGCACGAAACACGTTTAAAAAATTGTTAGTATACTTATTATAAAATATTTTTAACAGCCGTAAAAGTTTTTAAATGGACATTAAGTAAAACGAATTTTTCTACATTAAAGCAAAGAAAGAATGGATATTTTCAAGGCTGACGCAATGTCAAATGAATAATCTCTAAAACAGGAAAACGCTAATTATTGTCTAGACAGAGAGTTATTCAAAAAGTTATTTTTTTTAGATTGGATTTGGAACATATAGGACGGATACATCCGTCCTGTTAAACAATACTGCACAAAATGATTGAGAACAAAAGAATTAATTCATCACTTATTGCAGAATCAAAATTTGAAAGAAATACTCACATATTCCAACAGTTTGTTTCTTTTGATTAGAGGTTAGCTTTATAAACTATTGGAATTTTATTTATTAACTAAGCATTAAGCAACAGCACAATAGTGTTTTTACTTTGTTTCATTACACATTTCTTGGAACAATTTTAAAATATATACTTTTCTCATAAAGTGTGATTATTTTTTTACTATACCTTATACGCGATATAAAGTTTAGACATTCTTATTAGATAGCATTTTTTATAACTTCATTATTTGTCACAAACATTTTTGAATTTTTTTGAAGCTACACGTTCAAAAATCATAAAATAAATGACGTTGTTGTGTTTTTTCATAAATTGCTAAAATTTTTCTGAAGTGATAACTATCCATTTGCAGTGCAGTTTGCCTTTATGACCCAGATGGCAGGAGATACAACACAGAGAGGCGAATTTTCAG
This sequence comes from Uloborus plumipes, assembly GCA_038373865.1. Taxonomy (NCBI): domain Eukaryota; kingdom Metazoa; phylum Arthropoda; class Arachnida; order Araneae; family Uloboridae; genus Uloborus; species Uloborus plumipes. The sequence continues at coordinate 48,334 of JAXGGA010004504.1, read as the reverse complement.
AAACGAATCTCATGTCATTTTAGGTTGACGCATCAATATGGAATTTTTTTTTTAAATAGCTGCTTTAGGCAGCAGTGTAAGGAAAGTGCTATTACAATAGATATGAAATTTGCATATTCGTACATTCAACACCATCTGGAAATACAGCAGTCAAACCCCACTATATTAAACCATCAATCGACCAGTTTAAGATATCGCTATAACCGAGGTATTGTTACATGCGATTTTCAAAAAAAAAAAAAAAACTCCATTTTGCTAAGGAATGTCATTACATGGAAGAAACATGTTTTTTTTTCGGTTGCAAGTAGTGGTTTAACGAGTACTCAGTAAATACTCGATACTCGGCCAATTTGCCTAGTACTCGGCATTTGGCCAAATTTTGATCAGGTACTTAGGTACTCTTATAAAAATTGAATATTTTTCTACGTATCAAAATGTTTGGAAACATTTACAATTGCTTTATTCATTAAATACAACTCTATTCTATGTATGAATTAAAAGAAAAAAAAATCCACTTATAAAACCAATACAGGGTAAAAGTTAGCCATGACCTATGTCTTTTTTATGGTGCAAATGCATATATGTGCATTTACGTGTAACAATTCTTGCCATATCACATGTAATTGTGTTAAATTCACCTTTAGCCAGGAACAGTTCAACGGGATCCCCAAGATGAATATAATTAGATTGATAATAAGAAACCTAAGAAATCATATTCCAATTATGGTTTTGAATCATTTGAAAACTTGGATTGCGAACTTTTTAAACCGTCGTTTTGCAGCTTTAAATGTCTAGTGTAGCGGAAACAATACATAGAGAAGTAAAATGAAGTCATTTTTATAACCGCAAGAAAAAGGTCGTTTACTATTTTAGGTAGTGCAATACTGGGGGGGGGGGGGGTGAAAATTGCTGGAAAAATAATTTAATAATCAAAATCATTGTATTTTAAACTGCGATGCATCGGTACACCTCTATACTACCCTGCTATGTTTCTTGACAAAAACATCGTGACGTCAGCGCGACGTTTGCGTGACGTTAGCCTATGAAAAACGAGCTAAATAAAACGTCACAGCCTACTTAGCGAATGAGAGGAGACCGTTGACTGCTTGTGAGCTCTTATTGGCTCCGTCTGTAGTGACGTTCAGTTTCAAGTTAAGTTTCTGTCTAATATAGTTGCAAGTTTGTAAATTCTTTATGCATTTTGTAAAATATTAGTCAACTATTTCAAACAAATCCACAACCTGTTGATTTATGGTTTCAGTCACCAAAAAAAAAAAAAAAAGAAATCAAATCACTGGAATAGAAATCGATAATCCTGGACTTATCTTTTCTCTTAATCAATATCAGGAGATCAGTATTCTGTCAAGTAGCTGTTCTCGGTAAAGGTTTTTAAATTTTTTTAGAAAATACCGAAACTCATATAAGCATAAAATATGCTTTGTACATATTAAAAATCGAAATTTCTTTCTTATGACATTTGTTTGAAGTAGAATTTTTGAAATTTTCGGATCGCTATGGCCGATACTCTAGCTTTTGAGGACCGTAAGCGTCTGAAATGACGTTAATGGCTTAGGGATTCAGTTCATAAAATTTATCAAGTTCGTTAAAACCGGGGGATCGCTATATTAAGGATTCGCTATATCGGCTCGAATGTATATCTCTTTTCAACTATATGAAATTATAGTATATCCATTACTGGATACATCTTTTGGGTTTCTTTTCTCAAGTCAATTTGCTAAATGTCAAGGAAAATGTCGAATATAGAGGGAGTTTTTTTTTTTTCTCTGGTAGCCAAAAATCAATTATATTGATAATAAAAGCTTACGCGTGTATTCCAACAACAAACCTTGCATGAATACTCGTAGGGAGTCAAAAAAAGTTTCTCCATCTTTTTTTTCTTTGAGGAAAGTTTTTTTAATTATTTTTTTTCTATTCACGGAGAGTTTTTAAGTACTCTTCTTGGTATTTTTAATGATTTATAATAACATGTTTGTGCTCAGTAAGATCATTAAACAGCAGTTCAAAATTCACGAATAGAAGAAAACTTGAAGAAAGACTGAAGTAGTTTCTAAGAGTAGTAAAACTTTAATTATACTCATAAAAAATAAAATTTCTTTCATGAAATTTTTCCGGAATTTAATTTTAATGAATATACTATTCTCTTGAAAACATGTAATGATGTTTGTGTATACACTTGGAAAAAAAGGAATCTGAGGTATAAAAGGAAAAAAAATGGGACAAAAAATATAAAAGGTTTTTCTTTTTTTTAATAGAAAATATCGTTAACTTGAAATATTGTAAGCAGGTTCTTTTTTACTAGTAACATTCTTGCCCATACCAGAAGACGTGGGAAAAGTAAACATAAGTGAGAAAGAAAAAATAAATCTTCAAAAATGGTGTTCTTAAATATAGAGTATAAAGTACAACTGATTGATCAGATTATTCTAATTTTTCTTTGCACACTTGTTTATAATTTTAATAACCGATGTAACTAATATTGACTTTAGTTTTTTTTTTTGGCTATAACGTTTGAATAAAATTACATATTAACAGCAAATTTGTTGAGTACTTTTATGAATGATTGTTTATATATTACTATGATTAAAATAAATATTCAGGTGTATGGACCTTTTACGTACATAAAACTGTTGAATGACGAAGTATATAACATGAAGAGGAAATGGTTTGTTTGAAACAGGTTTTTATCTTGCTGTAGTAACTGTCAACATTTGGTTTATTTTTTAGAACTTTAAATCTTTTTCCTGCCAAAGCTTTAGATGTTTAAGCTTCCATTCTCTCTTCACGAGTAGCGGCAAATATATCAAATAAAAGCATAAATACAACGTTGAGAAGCACAAATTGCTGTTCAAAGTTGTATTTATGCTTTTATTTTTATGCACAAAGATATTTGTTTATTTCAAGTATTTAGTGTTTAAACTAAAGAGCAGTAGGCGACCACTACCCTAAGAAACACATGGCACGAATTTGATTCGTAATTAAAAACTTTGATTTCACAAGCTTGCTTTGAATTAAAGGAAACAGAAATTTCCTCTCAGAACTAAAAGAGCCTACTTTCCTGTCTGGGGGAAGGTGCTGTTCCTTTGATTTTATTGCCAAAATTATTTTTTCTGAGCTTGAATATTAAAACCAAATTCATTTTTTTCTTTTATTGCAGTTAGTATTATCTAGTTCCAAGGTTTTAGTTTTACTTTTAAAATGTTTTATTTGATTTTGAAATTCTTATCATTATGTGTTCAGAAGTACCATGTGGTATCACCAAAATTATTAATAGGAAAACCATTATCGAAAAATTACTAATATTTTGATGATGGAAATGGATAAGGGCTATTCACAAGAACTCTTTGTAAATTCTATTCAAAAGAAATCGAGAATGCTATGTGTTTGTCAGAGGCTAAAAAAACATGATTTTTTTTTTCAGGGAATAGGAATATGTTTACAAAAGCCATTTTAGTTTACTGAACCTAATTTCTTTTTATGTTAATCCAATTAATTTCAGTAGCAAGGGACAAAGTAAATAAACATTCACACGAGTTTTGGTCGTTTTTAATTTCGCTTTTCATTTTAATATCAATGATGAAAAAAATCCAGCATTAAATTTCGTTTTTATTTGACTAATTAGTTATTTTTATGTTTTCATTTCATATTCAAATTTCCGAAACTGAATGAATACAAATAGAATACGGAGAAATTAAAATCGTAATCATCTTAAATTTAAAAAAAAATGCAATGAAAGAATAGATTTTAGAAAGAAAAAAAAAAGAAAAGGAAATAAAAAAAGAAACAAGCTTCATTTAAGCATATTTTTATGCGGTTTTAAGGGAAACTGATATGCTTGAAGACACTAACACAAAAAAATTAAACATGATGCTTTTATAATACAATACAAACGATGGGCAAACGATGGGGCAAACGATAGGCAAACGATGCAATACTCAATATAATATTCATTACGGGATGGAATATTCAATATAATATTCATTACGGGATGTTTTTAGAAATGAAAACGCTTCGCCCTCATTATTTAGAAATAAAAAGGTGAAAAAACGCGCTCAGTGCAATTGAAATCACATTATGTGAAAAAAAAAGAAAAGTGTCATACACTTAGTTTCATTCTATTTTGAAGCGAGGGGCTAAACATCTTTTTTAAATAAGAAAATGAGAATTATATGGATGGAATAAAAAGTCGGTTCCGTTTTTTAGCTCATCTGTTTAAGGAAAATAGTCGCTCAAGTGTTTTGTTTACACTTTTTTTACAATAAAAGTAAAAACTCCAAGAAATGAAACGAGAGAATATTTTTTTCCGATTTGCAACTATGTTTTGATTTTGTGAGCTACTTTTGAGGCAAACTGTATTTAGAAACTAGGAAAATAAAATAAACTCATACCTCAACATTTAATATAGTTTAGCCTTTAGTATTAATAATAGTATTAAATCTATTACTTTGTATTTGTAAAGAACGTGAATTTTATCTTTTATTCAGAGTTTCATACATAGCAATATGTGAATCCAGTAAAAGCGCACTAAAAACAACAGATTAGATGCCTAGTCCAAGGAGATTGCGAGTTTCTGTCTTGTCTACTGCAATGATTAAGTTATAATAAAATCTCGATTTCTGTATACTTTGAAGTTCCAGTCATCCTAACCAAGGCTTCACTAGCGTTTTATACAGTCTGTATCATTACTCGACACATCAATGGTGAAGATTTGCCCGCTAGAGAGCGCTGAACAAGGATCACCCAAATGTTTGTTTACATTTATTAGTATATTGTTTCTGCTGCAAAAAGCGATGTTTATTCTATCTTTAAAGGCTAAAAAATATTGATATAGTTAACTGAAGTAGAGTACACAGTGAATTGATGCCGAAGGCCTTTTTAGTACTGCTTTTTAGGGGAAATAAATTCCCTTTTCAGGTAAAGATACACAACCAAACGTTTTATGCGACCAACTGTATCATGGCGAACTGTGGACTGAATTTTAAAAAGTTCTATGGCAACCCGTTGGTAGTATTGGCTCGCTTAGCGAATAGATTCGCCATTTATCGCTCTGCGGTGCCAGTGTCGTTTCACAGTTAATTAATATTAGAATCAATTAAAATGAAAAATAGTTCGCTAACTAATTAAAATAAGCAGCTAAAATGCAGAATAAACCAACAAATAAAACAAGCTTTTCAATGACTTTAAAATATACTAAAATAGAACTGAATGCCAAATTGTAAATTTCTAATGGGAAAATACTCGTCTTAATTTAACTCAAAATTTCAAACGAGTCTTTAAAAAAAGAAAGCACTGGGAACGCTAATTAGTTTTTGGCATAAAAAAGAAGAAAAAGTCATTACGTGGAAGCAAAAAAACATGTATACATATAAGATTTTTTCAGCTACTAAAAGAAAAGAGAGAGGGGGGGGGGGGTTTGAACATTTCTGTGCATAAAAATTAAATTCACTTTTGCGCTGAAGAAAACAAGAAGCTGCAAATGAAAAACAAAAGTGCGATTTATTGATGCGATAGAACAACCAAACATTAAAAAATGTTATTTTTAATCTTCGTTACAAATATCGTACTACACATGTCTATGTTTTTAAAAGTTTTAAAACAAATGCGAAAAAAAAGTCAGAATTCTTTTGAAAGAATAAGGCAAAAAATTGGAAAATATAAAGAAATTCCCGATTTTGATTTTAGTTTTTATTTTAATGCTATTAATTCTATGTTAAGAGGCTTAGGCTTCAAGAAAAGTTAAAATTACTGATACAATGTATTTTTCAGTGAATTTTGTTCATTTTGAGTTTTGAAGGCTAGAAGCACTTAGTCTTAATGACAGAAACATTTGGGAATTATGAAGCCATGTATTATTTTCTAACATAACATGTACTTATTTCGCCTCGTACTTATTTTACATTATTTTCTCACGAATTAAGAATACAAAATAATAATGAATACATTTTGGATGAATTAGTTGTTTCGAAACTTTTGCTTTATTATTAAGAAAATATACGCATAATCTGATTGTATTTTTAAAAATTTTAATTGGAAAACGTCTAATTTGGTTGTGATTAAATGTTTGCTTGAAGGGAAACTATTTTTCAAAGTTTGCATATATTTGGGCAACATGATGCTAATATTTGGTGCTTAAATTGCTTTTATTTTCAGGTTTAACGACCGTATGCATTAACCGTTTTCCTTACACATTTTTTTGAAAAAAAAATTGCAAAAAAATCATGTTTTTTTTAATTTGAATTTTAAATACAAAGGTATTCAACAACCAAAATGTGTAGGTTTTGAGTTAAAAATTTAAATTTTTTACTGGTGTAAAATCCTTTAGTTTCATCCGAGTTTTCTCGGGATAATAATTATCTGCAACCCATACGACCCCGAGATAACGCGGTATAATCAGGCAATCGGTTAATAGGTTAACAAACCATGTTAATTCAGTTTAAACTTTTCATATTTTGCACGTAAACCTAAACAACAAACAAACAAAAATGGCAAAGGTATTTTTTTCTTTCAAGATAGCGAAAACACACATCATTTAAAAATTCAGTGCCGTAAAATATGAAACATAGATTTAAAAAAGAAACAAAAAATCAGTTTATAAAGGAAAAAGCGAGATATAAGTTTCACTATGAAAAGTGAATGTCATGAAAAATAAACATAACTAAAAAAAAAAAAAAAAAAAACAGGTCTATCCCTATATGTTCTAACTAAAAGATATTTTAACATATGAGATACTATCTCACATGCAATTAGCTTTGTGGCTGAATGCTTTAATTGCTGCTTCAAAACAGCTCTGTGCAAAAAAAAAAAAAAGCTAAAACATAAAACTTTCATATCGCAGAAACTGCAGCTTTCAAAATTTGGCGTGCTTCCAGGAGAGAAGCAGTCATTCGAAGCCAAGTAGAATTATTTCAGCAGAATTTGTACAGAAAAGAAAAAAAATGTCATTTGAATGAAAAATGTTGAATAAGTTCATTACTTTGTAACTGCAACAGCGATAGAGGAAGAAATACATTCATTTTTGGAAACATGGAGCACAGAATCTTGTGTTTTCTGTGTTGTGTGTGTTCTACTTGATGCAGGGAAGCCTTGAAAACGCAAAATAATATCTTATGTGTGGCAACAATGAATAAAAAGAAGCATTCGGGTGTTTCCTTCAGCCAAAAGAACGACTTTTAGTCGCTGATATTGAAAGAATAAGCAAAAAAAAAAAAAAAAATAAATAAATAAAATAAAATAAATAAATAAATAAATAAATAAATAAAACAGAAAATTGATAATAAAGCTGAAGGAGGATCTGTCTTTCTTTCCTTCCTACATTCCTTCCTTCTTTCTGTCTGTCACGAGCGTTAAGCCAAAACCGTTCGGTCGATTTTCATAAAGTTTGTAGCATTGGGTGTGCACTACGAAGCATTTTTTTTTTTTTTTTTTGAAAATTCTATTTCGTTCCTTTTCTATTTTAATTCTCAGTTCATACAAATTCGATAAATGAAAATTCGATAAGATTATGAAGGAATATTTCATACACATTTTCAAGTCTTATGTCATTCGAAAGCTTAAAATTTTCTCCTAAAAATGATAACAGTTCAAAGTCTCTACGAGCATTGGAAGAGCTGTAATAATTATATTTAGAATCCCAGAATTCAAGGCTTGCCTTGAGCAAGCCAAACGATTTTAAGTGATTAAACAACAGAATATAAAATTTGAAAATAAAGATGAAATGAATTATTTTATCAGCGGAAATGAAGATTTCATGTTGTTACCTTGGTTACGATTTTATACCTTTTATTTGTTTCGTTCTTTTTCACTTAATAATTAAAAAAAGGTGTTTGTTTTTGTAGCATTCCAAACTCTAAGCTTTATTAAAATGAGTTAAATGAAATATTTTAAAAATTGAAAAAAATCGTCTGTTTTTATTTTCTCAGATTTTAAAGGAATTGAAACTTGGTAATTTATAAAAATACCGTATAAATTGCGGTATTGCAACGTTCTTTCTAAAACGTTTCTTTTTGTAAAATGTATTTTGTTTTTAAAGCTAAGGAAGAAAACTTCCTTCTTCTTTTAAACTTTGGTAAGATTTCTGTTGGTTACTGTAAGCAACAAAATTGTTTTTATTTTCTCTTACGTCTTATTTTTGTATCATAGTTTTAAGGAATTATAGTTAAATTATAACTAAAATTGAGTATTCTTTCTGCGATATCAATTTATTACTAAATGACCAATTAGTTTTATATCACGGGCAAAACCGTACGGGTGCCGCTAGTTTTCAATAAATTCTTTAAATGTCCATCTTCTAAGACGAAGCGAGGTCTCGTAGTATGTGCGTGTAACAAGGGGAGACATTTTGGTGCAAAGCCAGACCGACGCATCAGCCATCTTGGATTTCTGGTAACTCCGCAGTTTCGCAACAGTGAAAAATTCGACCCCTAAATGGCGGCGAGTCTATAACGAGACCCTGCTTGGAGCATTTTGTATACTTGTGATGTCAGCCAGCGAAAATGAAACAGTGACTGGGCTTCTATGAAGATTTTTCAAGAAAGGAAATGAGTCAAAAGTTGAAAAAATAATTTTCACCCCATGTTTTCGACCGTTCTCTTTCAGAAAAACTAATAGTGAAAAATGAGAAACACCCCAATCAAAACACGACGAATAATTTGCTTCACTTCTTTGCTGAAAAGAAGTAATAACTTCCAAAAGCAAAAGAAACTGACTGAATCATACACATTGAATTCTTTTGCCCATTTCAGATACATGTGACTATGAAATCTATCCGGGATGCTTTTATTTTGACTTGACAACTAAGATGTATTACTGAGGGTAGACAGACATCTTGCACAATAGTCAAAGCTCATTAAAACAAACTCAAAGGGACTATTAAAAGCAGTTGTCTCAACCGCAGTTTGCAAAAAGAAATAAACAGCAAACAATGGGAAGGGGCTCTCAAGTGTAAAGCTTGACAACGGAGGGATGGCGGGTGACTTTCAGGCGGAAACAAATTGCTTCATTTTTTAACAGGCAGCATCATAGACATCGCACAGGCAGTAGAAACTATAATGGACTAAGTTTTGTAAAAAATTAATTCCCTTGCTGATGCTACCTATTTTAAAAGTAAGCCGTCTGTTTCCGCCTCAAGGTCAGGCGCCAACTCTCCGCGGTCAGGCTTTAATTCGTCTTAGCAGTAGTTCGTTTTAAGCGTGTTCGAATGGACGAAGTTAGACTGCGTTCTGCAGTCAAGGGCGGATCCAGGATTGGTTCAAGGGAAGGGCGATTGATTTTTCTTTTCAATTGTTTACTACAATGCATATTGCATACTGCCTTACGAATATTAGTCACAAAAGATTCATACTTCAATTTCGAAATATTTTCGAGGGAGAGCCCCTCCAACCGTCCCCATTTGACCGCCCTCGTATCCGTCCCTGTCTACAGCTGGCAACTGATAAATCAAATAGCAGGGGAAAATGCGCTCAATTGCGCTTAGCACTAAAGCGCACCCGCCCACAATATTAGTTTGATTAATCTTAAAACATTTAACTCAATCAAAAACTCATAGCTCAAAGTCATTAAGTACATATTGGTTAAGAAATCTGTTGGCATACATCAATTTTTGTAATCACTAAAATGTTTTTTATTGCTGTTTTGACTTGGTTATTGAAGTATTTGGCTTACCCCATCCTTTATTTAAATATTTCATTATATGAGTAAACTCCCTCTGCACTCAACTTATCATCTTTAATTATCTTTGATTTAACTTAAAAGCAAGTTTGACTTCCGTAAACTTTCGCTGACTATTTTATGTGAGTTTTAAGCTTCGGGCACTTTTAGGTTCGAAACAGTTTTATTCTTGTACTAAGAGATCAATAAACGTTGGGAAAAGTTCTTTTAAAAATCTAGTAAATATCGTTTCTTATTTTGTTTATTTGAAGTAAGTTTGACTCTTTCAAAATTAAACAAGAAGTTCTGTCAAGAACTAAACGAGCCTACTTTCCCGTACATCGACATCGGCAATCTAGCATCTAATCAATATTCTCTTGAATATCTGAAACTGAAAATTATGTCAAACCTACCTTTATAACACTTAAAGCTGATTTCTAAAAGCAAAATATACCCCTCTCATCAGATGATCAGGACACGTAAAAAGTAAATAAACGAGTAAATAAAGTTTTGTCGCACCTTTTAAAGAATGTAACTGCTATAGTTCTTCCGTAGAAAAATTTCACAATCGTTTTCAAATGAAAAAAAAAAAAATAAAAATATTTTTGAAAAAAAAAAATTGAACCGACTTCGGAACTTCACTCAGCAAATGCTCTAAAAAGTAAAAAATAATTTTATTCTTTGAACACCATCGATACTACATTTAAACATAAGTTTTGAAGTCGGCGCAAAACAGCTAAATAGAATCCTTCGAAACTATAAATATAAATTTAAATGAATCCAGGTTCTTTATTCGCATTCGCATTCATTGAAAAATACATATTTATATAATGGTACAAATATTCAGCTCTCAATTTTCAATGATTTCTCTGAAAATGTTGGCAAAATATAGTAAACATCATTTTACCTATAGTTTTTGCGCCGACTTCAAAACTTATGTTTAAATGTAGTATCGATGGTGTTCAAAGAATAAAATTATTTTTTACTTTTTAGAGCATTTGCTGAGTGAAGTTCCGAAGTCGGTTCAATTTTTTTTTTCAAAACTATTTTATTTTATTCTTTTTAGTGTAAATGTACATATGAAATAAGGTAATGTTTCCATTACAAAACTTCACCTAATTTGCTTAAGCAAATGCTTCATAAAAAAAGAAAGTATCAACGCGTCTAAAATTTTAAACGATTGACACTAAAAAATAATCCTTGTTATTCTCTGGTATTTATTTGTGTACTAATTTAATTAAAGGCTAAATATTAACGGCTTTTCAACTAATTTATGTTTCAAAACAACACTAGATCCTCGCAGTTCATAAAATTTCACGACGTATTACATAGTTGGCCCGCTAATGAGTTTTATGTTTGATTCAGTTAAGCCTTCATTCACAATTTTCATGGTCATTACTAGCTGCGTAGCCCGGCGTTGCACGGGCTGTAATGTAGTGAAGGCAGTTTGAGAAAACTACTCGCCACCAAGGCGGCTCGCCTTTAAAGAAATGAGGAAAGTTTAAACAGTTTACTCGCCGTCAAGGCGGCTCGCCTTTACAGTAGCGAGGAAAGTTTCAATTCAACTACTCGCCGCCAAGGCGGCTCGCCTTTAAAGTACCAAGGAAAAGTTTAATAAACTACTACCCGCTAAAGCGGCTCGCTAAAAAGCTTTCCTGCATCAAAGAATCAATCGAATTATTTGCACATGCTTCCTCAAAAATAAAGACGATGTCAAGTAGCGCATACTTAGCACTCTCTCTAAATTACAAATAAAATTCCTTTCCAAAAACAATTATTTCCAAACCGCTTTCTTCCGGTAAAATTAATTGCAAAATTCTAAACGAAAAAGTGCTTTTAATATTTGGATCGAAGCCAGAAAAAGTCCCTTCTAAAAACAGCAATTGCAATTTTATTTAAAAACACATTTTCAAAATGGTACCTGAGAAAAAATATGTCATTAATAATTAGAATAAAAACAATTGTTAGAACTTTGTTATAACACGTATTCAAAATGACAATGAAAAAAATAACACTCTTTCATTTTAAAAAGTTCAACTTGATTAACGTTTTAATTCAAAATCGCAACGGAAAGAAATAAATATCTTGGAATTTTAAATAGTTCAATAATTTAATTAACGTTTTAATTCAAAATGGCAACGGTAAGAAAAAATGTCTTGGAAGTTTAATCATTGATTAGGCTTAATCGCTTTAAATTTGACTACTTATTAATTAAACATTCTCTTTAAATTTGACTATTTATTAATTAAACATTCGCTTTAAATTTGACTACTTATGGATCGCAGCCAGAAAAAGTCCCTTCTAAAAACAGCAATTGCAATTTTATTTAAAAACACATTTTCAAAGTGGTACCTGAGAAAAAATATGTCATTAATAATTAGAATAAAAACAATTGTTAGAACTTTGTTATAACACGTATTTAAAATGACAATGGAAAAAAATAACACTCTTTCATTTTAAAAAGTTCAATTTAATTAACGTTTTAACTTAGGGCCGAATTCAAGTGAAACACCATTGCAGTCGCTTCGAGGCGATCGCATATTGCAACCGCTACTGTAAGTCGAATTCAAGTGAATTCGTTTCACTTGAATCCAAATTTTGGAATTTGCGATTGCATTGGTGAGTTGCGATCGTCCGTGTTTCACTTGAATTCCTGCCTTAAAATCGCAACGGAAAGAAATAAATATCTTGGAATTTTAAATAGTTCAATAATTTAATTAACGTTTTAATTCAAAACTAGGTGACCCGTGCGGAATTCCGCTAAAAAAAAAAAAACTCTAAACTTAAAATTTAATACGACAATTTTTATTGGCTTCATTTGCACAACATCGCCATCTACTACCATCGTTCTGACAACTTTTCAAGGAGATCAAAGACACGTTCACTTTTACAACTACTACAAAAGTGATACCCTATATTAAAATCAAATACCCAAGGCTACTACTAAACTAAATACTAACGTTATCGCAAAACTACCATAGTATTTTGAAACAATAAAAGTTACAATTAAGGTTTACCGAGCTAAGCCTTGGCTTGAAATGTCGCATTTAAAATTGATTTGAACAACAATGTAACGATTTTGACAGTTGGGCAAAAAATTTAACTTTTTCAAACTTCAATCGCTTATAAGTCGCTTAAACGTGGATTTTCGAGATTCTCGTTACGCGGCGCTAGCGGAGAAACGTTCTAAAGAACGCATTTTTTTTAATCTTTCGAATGAAATCAAAATGGAGACGATACGACAATTATTTCGCTAGATAGAGTCAATTTTGTGCCCAAAAATTGAAGTTCGAATAAAAAACGAACCGACACTTTTTAGAGGGTGGGTCCAATTTTCGTCAATAGCCCGCGGGATAAGCTTCAAAATCATAAATTTTCTTGCAATTCGATAAAGAAATGAGCGAGTTTCGACCGGGTATAGGATTCGGCTTAGAGAAATAATATATGGAGATGGCAACGGTAAGAAAAAATGTCTTGGAAGTTTAATCATTTATTAGGCTTAATCGCTTTAAATTTGAATACTTATTAATTGATATCTTCGCTAATTAAAATCGAATAATCATATAGATTGAAACTAATGAAGCCTGAAAAATTACCTATCTATCGGTACCTGGTTCGACTTTCAGTTCATTGGCGTTCAGGAGAAATAAGCGTGACATAGAAAGATAGAAAGAAAGATAGAAAGAAAGATAGAAAGATAATTAGAAAGATACTCAGTTTTTAATATAAGTAGATAATAACTGTTTCATATTAATCACGTTCTGTAACAATGGATTTCATATTTAATCATTTAGGACAAATCGCTTTAAATTTGAGCCAAAATTTCGAGATTTTCCTCATTTTCTTCAGAATTCCTTTATCAAAACAAAACCTGAAATATTACGAATCAATCAGTACCTGGTACGACTTTCAGTTCGTTGGAGTTCAGGAGAAAAAAGCAGGACATAGAAAGATACTCAGTTTAAAATTTTCAAAAAGACCATAGAAAGGAGTTTCATTATGCAATCCAGAGAAGCCTGGCGTTCAAAATGGTCATTATTACGATTACTGTGATCCCAATTTCTTTTTCGAAAGATTTCTGCAGATTCCCGTTATCGAACCCGGACCACGAGAGGATGGGACCAATCGGAAAGAAAGACCTTTCTAACAAAAAAAGAATTTTTGAAATCGGTCCAGGCGTCTTCGAGTTATCTTGGAACATACCGAAAAAAAAAATTTCTCCGACGAATTGTATAACCTCCTCCTTTGTTGAAGTCGGTTAATAAAAGTACAAAGAGCATGAAAACACATTTTATCGAAGAAAAAAACCTTGTTCGTTAATAAAATGTCTCGAATTTTATTTTTAATCCGTTGTCAGTTGTTAAATATAAGTAAAGAATAAAATGCTCTCGTGAATGAACAATTTTTGTAATCAAAAAAAAAATATCGTCTGCCAAAAAAAATAAATAAATAAAAATAATAATAATAAATTAAACAAAAAAATGAATAAATAAACAAAAAATCGTCTGCCCAGTCAGTCATTTTTTTCTGAGCCTGCATTTCCGCCATGTTTGCGGAGTCGGAATCAGAGTCCTGACAGAAGGTTTTTCAGAAAAGTACTTAACATACATTTTTTATCAAAACTGTTTTCTTACAAAGTTAGTTTGAAGGAAATCCGCCTTTAAGTTTAGAATCAACATTCAATTTAAATTTCCCAGTAGGCGCTCATGTTAAAAAATTTTCTGAACGGTTCATCATTGAACGAAAAATGGTTCAAATTGAAAAGTGAAATATGGGAACGAGTCTCTCCGAGATCTTTCGAACAAAAAAAGTTTATTCAATTCAGACGGTTCACTTAAAAATTATTAGGTGGAGAAAGGTTGCTTGAACGGTTCAATGTTGAACGAAAAAACGTTCAAATTGAAAATTTAGATACGGTAATGAAGTATCCTTGCCGATATCTTTCGAACAAAAAAAAGTTTGTTTAAATATGACTGTTCACTCAAAAGTTATTAGGGGTGAGAGCTTGTTTGAGCGGTTCAATGTTGAACGAAAAATTGTTCAAATCAAAAACGTAGATACGGTAATGAAGTATCCTTGAAAAGATCTTTCCAACAAAAAAAAGTTTGTCCAAATCGGAATGTTCATTCAAAAGTTATTAGGGGGGGACAGACAGACCGACAGACAAATTCCCCATCTCAATACCCTACTTTCAAATTTTTAATTTTTCGATATTCATTTTACCTCTTTATTTTTTTAACTTGGCGATTTTTTTTGGACTTGGCGATATTTTTTAGATGCATTAAGCTATTTTTAATACTTTTTTCGTCTTTCTTTTATTTTTAACGGGAAAGTAGGCTAAAAACGGAATGCTGGGCAATGACTTAAAATATATCTGTAATTTTCTAAACATGGATTACATATGAAAACAATTCTTTTACCAATAAAGATTTAAGCATTTATACTTTTTGAGACCAGGTAGAGTTTTCTTCACATCACCTCACCTCTTGGCTTAAATCCTAAGGTTAGACCATGTAGACTAGATTTGTTTTTATTCAACAAAGCAACAAACTTTTAAAATAATCTAAAACACAGGCTCTCAAAGTCCAGACAACCACGCCCCCCCCTCCCCAATGAAAGCGTACGAGTTTTAAGATCCCGATCTTAAAAACATGAATATATGATACATTAACGCCTTTTTTTTCTAATATGTATTTATGTTTTGCTCTTTTTATTTATTCATTTTAAACTATGTTTTTTAGAATTATTGTCTAGTTTTCATTATTTAACAGTAGCAGTACCCGCATGGCGATGCCCGTGCAATAAATGTAAAGGAACTCAACTGAATAAATTTAAATTCACTCCAACCCTTTGAAATAAAATTATTATATTCTGTAATTCAACTGTGCTCTACAGCCTTTTAAATTCCACTAAAAGTCCTGTTAAAGTTTAAAACAATTTGCCAAATAAATCAAAAAGTCAAGTAACCAGAGATATTGATTATTCAAATGTAGTCGATTTTCAAGGCTTAACTCTATATGCAAATTTAAACCACTATGTAACTTCAGGGACGAAAGAGCAGTTTGTCTGGAAAATGGACCTAGTGTTGCAGTTTTGCGTTTAGAGTTAAGCTTTGAAAATTGACTAAATTTGATTACTACTATCTCCCGTTCTAATTAACGGAGAGAAACGTGCCAACATTTTCTTTTTCAGAAAAAAAATCCTTTCCAGCAATGTGTAATATTAGGGGCTGGAGGAAAGTCCCCCCCTCAATTATGCGGGATGCACCGAAAATGAGACTAATTAATTAATTTAAAAATAACTAATTTGAAATTTAGAATTCGGCCTTTGAAGTGCATTTCACGGGGATACGTTTGAATTTTTGTGCCAAGTTTCAGGTTTGTAGGTGCTGCGGGGGGTTTCTAGCCATTTCCAACATGGGTTGAAATTATCGGGAGGATCATTCAAAGCGCATGCGTTTGGACAAACATCGGCGCAGAGCTCTTAAAGTCTTATGAACATAACCAAGATGTGCTTTTACCGGCCCAGTGGAAAAACGCGCTTGCTTTGATAGATATCTGTGAGCGGTAAGTTCACGGTTTTGGGTTCAATCCTATCGTGTGTCACTAAAATAACTTATGAAGTTGTGTCAAGCTGATTGGTAGTGAAAAACCATGAACCTGATATACATTAAATAAACGAAGAATTAAAAGTAATCTTCCAGCCTGATGAGTGCTATTTCTTCTTATTTCTTTTGGCATATAATTCTGGTGTGACCTTACACACATACACACGCAGAGAAATTGGTGAAACGTTACGCTATGGTTACACGACCATGGTGTAACTGTAACTTTCCACAAGTGATGTGTTGCTTTACACCAGGTACATCGGTCAAGTTATTCCATAGTAATGGAGGCAGCATTGCTGCCACCGTATTTATGGAGTAAGGTTATACTTTTTTAATATAGTAAATGTACGAAAGTAATTTAAATGTGAAAGACCTATAATATAAGTCCATATCTAATACTCTTTTATGTGTTTGAAATGTAATGTATATAAAGTTTCACTAAACTGTTATTGATTTGAATAAGCAAAATTGATTGCTTGCGGAATCGCTTTTAAATTTCCATGAAACCTTAAGTTTTCGCGTTACCCAGGTTGAGAACATCACTGCTAGATTAGGCGCATTTTCATTTGTCTAAATAAGTCTAAATAATTGTCATTTGTTTATTTTTTTTTATTTTTCCATTAAATTTTTTAGTTTATCAAGTGTTGTATTGAATAACTAATAATTAAAAAAAAAGAAAAGAAAGAAAGAAACACTACAAAACAAAATTCTAGTAGAGCCAGTAAGAAGGTTGAGATATATCTTCTTAGGATATTTTTTTCTTTTTAATAGGTCATATTGCAACAACTAAAAGCTAGATTCAAATAAGCCTATTCAGTATGAGATTCCAGTTATTTTTCTATCTTCTTTGGCACATATTGAAATCCACTCAGGTTAATATTGGAATTGTCTGTAAGAAAAGAGAAACGTCTGTTAGAAAAACTTAGATATAGTGCTTCATTTTTGATCGAAAGCAATGTGCTGAATCGGTAGAGCAAAAATGGTAGATATAATAAAAAATTAAATACAAAATGTATGCTCGATTTCTGAAAGCAGAAGAATTCTACTAATTCCTATTCAATTGTTTTGATTTTGTTATATGTTGCACGAAGAAAAAATTCCCTATGTTTACAATACTGTAAAAGTTTTTAACGACAAAACGTACAACGTACCCGTCTATTTATGCACCAATATTTCTAATTTTAGCTACTTTGCTTGATATTTATCACCATTTCCAGTGTTAGAAATGTGAATTTTAAAATTGATCATTTTCATCGTATGGAATTTATTCTTCGTAAAAAAATGTGTCTAATAGGTATCATACGTCATTTGTTTTGATGCATCCAAATTAGATACAGTGTCATGAGGAATAACATTCTATTTTGGCCATTTCAAAACTATGAGATTTTGGGAAAAGTATAGTTTTACGAATCAAAGCAACACATTTGTTTTAAAAAGGCTTTTCGTTTTTCGCTGCTTCAAAAATAAATGCTACAATATTAAAATCCAAAAACAGGTAGGGTAAATGCTTCAGTAGTCGGCCAGTCTCCAGTAGTCGGCCACAATGACATAAAACTCCTCATAAATAGTACATTTTAATTCAAAATCAGATATGACGCATTCACACATTCATGTACCTATCCTCAATCATCAACCAGTGGCAGTTAAGTTTTGGGTATTTTCTTGAATTAGTAATGAGTCATTTCATTTTGAATGGTGTGCCCGTCATTTAAGATTGCGATTCTGCTTATTTTTAAGCTAAGATGATTCTGGAGCATTTACTAGTGTTGACAACAGCTTGGATTTTAACATATTTTTTTTTTAATTTCTAAAACAAGTAGGTGATTTACTATCAGAAAGGTTCATTCGCAAGTTTTACCTTGTTTTTGTTGCTGTATTGATAGCTGAAAGTTCTAGGTTAGCCAAGATCAACAAAAGATCTTCTTAAATGGCCGACTACTGGTGCTTTGACCCTGTTTCTCATATTTTAAGTCTTAGGGCAATGCTCCACATCGACGTAAAGCAGAAAAAATAGGTAGAAGCGTAAAATGGATTCAATGGTATTCCTATGGAAAGTACCCGGATTTTCGGTTTCTGCCTTCAGTTTCGGTCGCGTTTTACGCTGATGTGGAGTATGGCCCTTACTCCCGAAGAAGGACTACTGTATTCAAACCTATTTCTAGGGCATAAAAACCTCAAATCATATTAAAAAGTTATCTTACTGATGTACGGACACGTGGAATCTGTTTCCAAGTAAAAATTCATAGATCGTCTGCTAAGAGAAGTTCGTTTCAAGTAATCGCATGCATCAGCGCCCATTAGAATGCACCGACGACCCCTCCTTCCACAACTGGAACATCTTCTATTCTTAAAGTCTTCGTAGCTCTGGCATTTTACAGCTACGAATTCCTCATTTCCTGGATTAATCGATGCCTTATAAAAACGGAAAGCCTCTAAGTGGTTGAAAGCTAAGATGTCAGCAATGGCTAGAAAATGATAAATAAGTAAAAAAAAGCATGCATAATAATAATAATAATAATAATAGATTTTCCCGTGTCCAGTTATTTATTAAACAGGCCATTATTTCTCTGTTCCAAAATGGTAACAATCAGTCTATTTTTAAACCGGAGCAAGAAATCTCTTGTTATGCAACGCTATTTGAAGAATTTGCAAATTGCTATTTTAAGGGGAATTTTTTTTTCTTAAAAAAAAATAAATAAATAAATTAAGAATTAAATAAATAAATAAATAAATTAAGACTTAAACAAATAAATAAAGTCATAAATAAATAAATTAATTAAGACATAAATAAATAAAGACAGAAAGAAAGAAAGAAGATAAGGCTTACATAAAAAATAGACAAATAAAATAAAAATTAGATAAATAAACCTAGGACGTAGCGTTTACGTTTCTAGAAGTACATAGAAGAAAGTAGTAATTGAGAAGTGAACTAATAGCAACAATTTACTATTGTATTATATTAACAAAATGCCTCGCTATTTTTCGGATTACCCGTTTTTCTTGTCGGTTACATACCTGTAAATTACAAAACCGTTGCATTCGAGAGATTTTAAATATTTGGAAGATAAAAGCACTTCATAAGGCCAACTTACGCATAGAAATTCTGAGATTTAAAAAACGTGAAGCACTTGAAGCGTTTTCAAAGTTTTCAAGAAAAAAATCAAAGTAATTCAACCAACACTTTTCTCAGCTTATCAAAGGGAGTCCAAAATTGTTAAATTTTAAAGTAAAAAAATCTGGTATGGACCCCACACTACTTCCTTTTACGTGTAAATTTCTTAGTAGTTGCCTTAAGTGTTAAAAAAAAGTGCTTGGAGTGAGTAAGGTAACAATTCAAATATTTACTCCCCTAATCTACCACGAAACAATGCAAAAAATATTTTACAATGGTTTTTTTTTCTAAATATTGCTGATTTTAATATGATTTAGTGAATTTTTCGCAAAATATCGCCAATAGCGCCAAATTGAACCCAAATTCAAAAAATAATTTTTTCGCCAAATTTATCGCCAACTTGGCGATATGTCGCCAACTTGGCGTCAAACACTTGGCGACCAAAAGCTTGGCGACATGTCGCCAAGTGGTGGCGCCAATTCATATCACTTGAGTCTGTATTGAAATTAACATTGATTTACCCCAAAAAAGGGGTAAAAGACCCCTTTGGGAACATTCGAATGCAATCACAAGGGGAGGTGCACAACTAGAACCCCCTCAGAGCCTACATACCAAGCTAGAAGTTTCTACGGCATATAGTTTTTGAGTTATGCGAGCCACATACGCACGTACATCCGCACATACACCCGCACATACATCCGCACATACGTACATACAGACGTCACGAGAAAACTCGTCGTAATTTACTCGGGGGTGGTCGAAATTGATTTTTCGGCTGTTTGTATGTTGTTAGGTACATATGCACGTGCTGACAGGTCGAAAAAACTACGCGACATTCATTCAGGGGTGAGCAAAATCAAAATTTAGACCGAAATTTGAGTGAAATTTTTTTCGTGATCACAATACGTCCTTTACTACGTAAAAGGAAGTAATAATTACTTTTAAAACTAAGCGAGCTATTAAACAAGATTAAAAGTTTCCTTTAATTAAAAACTGATACGTCAAAACACTACTATGCCATTTAAGGCAGAGCAATATAAGAAATTTTTACATCATGTTCCTTTCAGTAATAGTTGCGTCATAGCATATTTATAAGCTTGACGACTATTTTTCACGTTATGCCGATTGGTTAGATCAAATTCATAATGAAACTACTTATTTGGCTGAGCCATATATTATATTGTGACTTTTTAAATAACTCAGAAACAAGACTAAAAGCCCCATAAGTTAAATAACCAGCCAAATAATGAACAAGCTGTTAATTAACATGAAAAATCCCCTTAAAACAAAAGTGCTAAACTATTTTTTTTATTACTTAGCTTCTTACCAAAAACGAAATCTTGCTTCAATAAGTCTTCAAGTATTTCCTCCGCTTGGCCTTTTTGCACCAGACCTCCGTTGGGCCAAATATCAACTGTGCCACAGGAAAAATTGCACCCAACTGAAAAAGGTAAGTTAGAGAAATCATGTATTAGATACGTAACTGTGCTTTTTTTATTATTGGTTTTCCTTCTTTTTTTTTAAATCACGATTTACGTACGTGCATATGCATAGAATATCAACTCCGACATATGCATATGAATATGTATAAAAATGCACATTACACACACACATAATATGTATCTATATTTCTCTATCTAATTTTGTCTACCTATTTAGGCTGTTATTTTTGGACTAATCTAGTACTTGTAGATCGGCCACTGTATCATCATTCAATTTTGCAATTTATTTGACTACTAGGCTGCTACATTCACCACAACGTCATCACTGACGTCATTGCTTGACGGTGATGACATAATCTACCAATAGGACAATCAAAAATGACTATTTACCGGACATACATACAAAAGGTAAATGGATATACATTTATTTTAAGAGCGAAGTTCTCTTCTTCGCAAATACAGTGAATTCTCACTTATTCATCGCCTCATTTATGCGCCTTTTTCCCTTATACGACGAGTTTGAATGGTTCCAGCACATTCCATAAAAAAATGATGATAGTATCATTCGTTTATGCGTCGCTTTAAAGATAAATATTTCACTTAAGGCGACACGGGGGTTTCAAAATCTTAAAAATTTAACTATTGTTTTAAGTAGAAGAAATACTTCTGAACGTGGGGCAAAAAAAAAAAATTTCGAATCAGTGAAAAATTGACCGAGATATGGGTACTTTTATGAATGACCACGCCCTTTGTAATCTTTTCGGTAATATGCAAAAGTTTGGTAAAAATCTTGGAACTTTTGGTAAAGGCAACTTTTTCAAGGTTATTCTTTTTAAACAAGCATTAAAATAAATTAGTCTATATGAATTTACTAATTTTAATGAATATAGATAGTTCCATCATTTGGCCTCATTTTCTTTTCCTAAACTGAAAATTCTAATTTTCTCAAAACGACAATTTTACGTGTGACTGTAGATTTCAATATGCTCCATGCATAAGAGTTTAGCATTGATTTGCCTAAAAATTGCATAGTCAGTGAAAAGTAGTTCAATAAACAGTTTCTTGGGAGATTTTTTTTTTCAGTTATGCAGTATTATAATCTTAAACCCAGATTTGTAATATTGAAACTGTGTGTTTTCGAGTTAAAATTAGCATGATTTTGAAAAAAAAAAAAATCTCGCATTTGTTTCCATTTACACACAATACTTAAATATCTTCAACACTTTATTAATATAATGCTAATGCATACTTTTATGATACTGTTGCAAATTTTAATGCAAAACTAGCTGCCAGTGCAGCTAGATTAGCTTCCTGCGGCATGTTGATGCATAACGTCCCCCTCTCTAACTTTTACCTCATTCTGAAGTTGTATTATTTGGTATAATTTAATGTTCAGTCGATTTCAAGACATACCACGCACGTGGCCCGGCGTTGCACGGGCACTTCGTGCCCTGAAAGTAGTGAGAAAAAAATTTAAAGAAACTACTCCCCGCCAAGGCGGCTCGCTTACAGGCGCTTCACGCCTTTACTTTTTTCCTATATAAAAAAATCATTCGAATTATTGAGATGGTTCGCGCCTTCAAGATGGTGAGGAAAGTTTCAGTAAGTTCAGCTCGCTCAAAGGAAAAAAGCAGACATAGATACTCAGTTTTTAATATAAGTAGATGGCTCTTCAACAAATAAATGTTTCAAAATATTACGAGTAGCTAGCGATAAAAATTCTACGTAAGTGGCCCGCTTATGAGTTCCGTGTTTGATTTAGTTAAGCCTTCATTCAACATTCTCATTATCATTGTTATCACTGTTTCATAGCAACGACGGTTTGCAAGAATGGATTTCATATTTAATCATTTATTAGGCTTAATCGCTTTAAACTTGACTACTTATTAATTGATATCTTCGCTAATTAAAATCGTATAATTATATAGATTGAAACTATTGAAGCTTGAAAAATTACCTATCTATCGGTACCTGGTTCGACTTTCAGTTCATTGGCGTTCAGGAGAAAGAAGCGTGACATAGAAAGATAGTTAGAAAGAAAGATAGTTAGAAAGATACTCAGTTTTTAATATAAGTAGATTGATGTGCTGGGAACATTTTAATTAACGCGATTTAATTTAATTTAAAAATTTAATAACTTTTGAAATTACTGTTGAAAATTTAAAATTTTTGGTGGGAATTGTTTTTATTTTAGTATAATCATCCTGTAAAAATTTCAAGGCGAATGCTTGAAATTTACAAAAAATTGGTTTTAACCCTCCGTGTCGCTAAGCGCCGAGTTTTTTCTAAAATCTAAAAGAAAAAAAAAATATTTTCTTCAAAAAATATGCATTTTTCTTTACTTTCTTCTTTAATCTTACGCCCTTATTGCTCACGGAAGGCATTTTTCCTGCATGAACTAGAGTTCGGAGAGGGACAATTATGTATTATGAATCGTTTTAATGGGAACAGTTAGTAATTAGATTTGCTACAATTTTTGTTTTCTCTTTATCATTGTAGTTACGTTACAGTCATTGCCAAACCGTAGCAATATGCTCATTTTCTATATAGAAACATTCTTATTAACTCTCTCATTAGAACCTTTGTTGCGTTTTTGTCCTTTAAATAGGCTTGTTCACTTATACGTCTCTCTCACTTATGCGCCTTTTTCTGTTGATCCCTTGGGCCGACGTATAAGTGAGAGTTCACTGTAGTTCTATACATGTTGGCCTTATGCTCATTAACTACTTTTAAGAAACAGTCTGTATTCATTTTTTAAATTCTTATCCATGAATTCATTACAAAGATAAAAAGAGGACCAAAAAAAAAAAGAAAAGAAATATTTCTGCAAACACCACTGGTAGTTCTTGTCGAACGCGCCGCAGCTAAGCCTTTAATTTAATTATTATTGCGCTTTGCTTGCACGCGTTTGGCAACGATTAAAAAAAAAGGTTTTTGTTTTTTAGAATTCCATATTCTGAGTTTTAAGTTGTTCGTTTGCATCGTATCTCTTCATGTATTCTAATATTCTTTAATTCATATCTCTTTAATATTCATCTTGTGTACATAGTTTTTAGTGTTGTGTTAAAATAAATATTTATCGCATTTTATAAAGAAAATTCATCACTCATCGAACTCACATTATACAGAGTAAGCGGATTTACGAGTTTTCAAAAGAAATACAAGGTAACCCGCCATTCTCAAACAACCACGATGGACGTGCGCGGAGGTGGAGCACCGTTCGCCCACAGCGGTCCAATCTGAAAAAGGAACCACGTAACAACTGCGGCCAAGAATAAATAAATAAATCACAATTCGTCGTTGCTCAAGAAAACAAAAACGTTCGATTTACTTACGACTTGGAAAACACTGCCCCGCGTCAGTGTGCACGACCTGAACGCAATCTGCGTCACTTGCATCTAGGCGTTGCTCGAGCGGTGTATTTTCGGTAAAAACGCCCCCAGCAGGATCCAGCCCTAGAAAAAAGAGTTGCTGGTGTTGTATTTTATTTCCGAGCATTTTTCAAATGAGTTAAGCTGTTCAAGATGAAGAATTAGTGCCATATTATATTTTAGTAAATTCTCACTTTTCTCTCTTTTTATCTTCTATAATCACCGCTATTGTCCACTATTATCATTTATGTTTGTTTATGTAGGATGGAATCCTCCAAACTATTATTAAACTATCATTTACATATCGCTGCTTGAAATGAACAACGGCATATCTGCAAAAATCGCTTTTTTTTTTATTACATCAAAATATTCTGTTTTTTTACTCTTTCTTGTGGTATTATCGGCATATCTCTAGTTTCAAAATATCACGCAGCAATCGTTAATATCGTTGTGCATAGTTATTATTTTGGCGCGCTTTTCCCAGTAAACAACGACACAGCCGCCATTGTGTCAGTTCTGAATAAGTGCTTGGAGTGTCTATCATCTATGTCTATGTAAATTGATTCGACATAAGTACCCTTAATACCATTTTACTTCAAAATGCCGTTTTACTGCAAAAACTTTGAAACGCTCTCCTGAAAAGTCGTGTTTTGCAGATATGCCGTTGTTCATTTCAAGCAGCGATATCAAGTTTCTCCAACAACCCTTTAATATGCAGTAATGTAATGTTTCAGTTTCCCACGTTTTTCTAAAGCAATAATTTGCAGTTTATGTACCGCAAATCGAATTCTTTGATTTATTTGTATTGAATGAAACCACAAGTAAATTTTGATTGCACCAGTATAATAGTTAAAAAAATAAGTAGCACAAAACGAGAATTAATTGAAACAGTGATATTGTATCAGTAAAGTTGCAGTTTTAACATATCCAGAGCATAATTTGCATGGAACTAAGCTCCTACATTTGTCTGACTTTTATATGAATTTCTTCTCATTAGATGGCACTCAGGCTGCTAACGCACCGCGCAAAGTTTTGAGAACTGTAGATCGCCAACAACTGTTTCGTTAGAAATTAAGCCTTGACTTGAACCGTAAGCATAAAATCCTCAGGTAGCACAAATAACCTTTAAACGTTTTATAAACGTATTTAAGCGGTTGTTGCAACGTTAATAGCCATTTTACAACCTTTAAAAAACGAAGTGTGCTACTTGGGTCAGATTAATATTTGATTTTTACTTACCATTAATGGTTGAGATGTGTTCCCGATAACCAATCAAACCGCAAGTTTGTGCGCCAAAACTATGACCAGTGCAGGTGAAATCTTCTGGGGTAAGATTAAATCGTCTCTGTAATGGGAGAAAAAAAAACATTGGGGTGTTTATTATGGAAATTTATACAGTGGATTCTCGATAATTTGACACCTCAAGAGGCCACAAAAATGTGTCGTACTAAGCAATCGAGGTTCTGTGATTTCAATTCTTATAGTTTTCTGTATCGCCTATTCACTATTTTTCACTAGTCTATTTACGTTATAAAAATAAGCTCCAGCAAATGATTTTTTATTTCTTTTCTTTCCTTTTTACTTCCTTTTACGTAGTAAAGGAAGTATTGTGATCGCGAAAAATTTTTTCTTCAAATTTGGGTCAAAATTTTGATTTTGTTCACTATTGAATAAATGTTGAGTCGTTTTTTCGACCTGTCAGCATATAACCAGCCGAAAAATCATTTTCGACCACCCCTGAATTAGTTACGACGAGCTTTCTCGTGACGTCTGTATGTGCGTATGTATGTGCGTCGTATGTGCGTATGTATGTGTGTCGCATAACTCAAAAACTATATGCCGTAGAAGCTTCTAGTTTGGTATGTAGACTCTGAGACGAGTCTAGTTGTGCACCTCCCCTTGTGGTTGTATTTGAATGTTCCTAAGGGCGTGTTTTACTTTTTTTGGGGGGTAAATCAGTGTTAATTTCAATGCAGATGAATTTGCACGACCACTTGGCGATATATCGCCAAGCTTTTGGTCGCCAAGTGTTTGACGCCAACTTGGTGACAAATTAAGCGAAAAAAATATTTTTTGAATTTGGGTTCAATATGGCGCTATTGGCGATATTTTGTGAAAAATCCACTGAATGATGTTAAAATCGGCGATATTTAGAAAATGAATCATTGTAAAACATTTGTTTTGCACTGTTTCGTGGCAAACTAGGGGTGTAAATGTTCGAATTGCTATCTCGCTCACTCCTAGCACTATTTTAACACTACAAAGAAATTTACACGTAAAAGGAAGTAGTGTGGGACACATACCAGATTTTTTTAAAATGTACAAAACAAAATAAATTGCATAATTGTGAAAACCTTTTGAGGAACAAATCTATAATTTTTGAAATGATAAGAGAGTCATTATGAGTAAGATATATTTTTTTAAAAAGTCCTGCTGCCACGTGTATGAAAAACAGTATTGTGGTGTCTTCTTTCTCTTAGTACAATGCTCCAACCCTTTAAAAGAGCTCCTTCCAAAAAAAAAAAAATCTGGTATGGACCCCACACTACTTCCTTTTACGTGTAAATTTCTTAGTAGTTGCCTTAAGTGTTAAAAAAAAGTGCTTGGAGTGAGCAAGGTAACAATTCAAATATTTACTCCCCTAATCTGCCACGAAACAATGCAAAAAATATTTTACAATGGTTACTTTTATAAATATTGCTGATTTTAATATCATTCAGTGAATTTTTCACAAAATATCGCCAATAGCGCCAAGTTGAAGCCAAATTAAAAAATAATTTTTTCACCAAATTTGTCTTCAACTTGGCGATATGTCGCCAAGTTGGCGTCAAACACTTGGCGATCAAAAGCTTGGCGACATATCTCCAAGTGGTCGCGCCAATTCATATCACTTGAGTCTGCATTGAAATTAACACTGATTTACCCCCCAAAAAGAGGTAAAACACCCTTGGGAACATTCAAATGCAACCACAAGGGGAGGTGCACAACTAGACCATCCTCAGAGCCTACATACCAAGCTAGAAGCTTCTACGGCATACAGTTTTTGAGTTATGCGACCCACATACGCACATACATCCGCACATACATACATACAGACGTCACGAGAAAACTCGTCGCAATTAACTCGGGGGTGGTTGAAAAGGATTTTTCGGCTGCTGATATGTTGGTAGGTACATATGCACGTGCTGACAGGTCGAAAAAACTACTGAACATTCATTCGGGGGTGAGCAAAATCAAAATTTAGACTCAAATTTGAGTGATTTTTT
Source organism: Uloborus plumipes (assembly GCA_038373865.1). Taxonomy (NCBI): domain Eukaryota; kingdom Metazoa; phylum Arthropoda; class Arachnida; order Araneae; family Uloboridae; genus Uloborus; species Uloborus plumipes. Next base: position 20,873 of record JAXGGA010004504.1, on the reverse strand, counting down.
TTTCGCGATCACAATACTTCCTTTACTACGTAAATGGAAGTAAAAATGGATTGTCTAACAATGAAACCGCAATGTAAAACTTTCAGAAAATAGTCAATATAAGAGAATATTAGTTTCGAAAAGTGGACTGAAATAGCAAATGGATGTCGACTTACAGAGATTTCTGTAAATTTTTGTCAAGTTAGAGACATTTTGCCCATTGGAATCATTATTGAACCAACCAGTGAAGACATAAATGTTTCTGAGTTTCGCGAAGTACTGGAGTTTCACTGTATTTTACTGGGGCTATTCGTAGCAATGACTCCATTTCTAATTTTTTTTTGTCCGATTTAAATTTTATTTAAAGTTAAGAAATTAACTAAATTAAGAGGCAGAAGTTGCCTTTGATAAAAGTAACTTCTGAATAACGATATCAAATACATCTGCACTTTAAAACAACAACAATTATCAATGTCGAAAGTGTGAAATTTAAAAAAAAGTCGGGGGGACAGTGGCTATTTGGCATAGTTTTTACTTCTCAATTTTTCTAATTTTTTCTGTTGTACTTATGGTAAAAGACATTTATGCCTCTGATAGGGTAACATCTTGGATACAATAGGAACATCATCTAAAATTTACCGGGAAACTCACAAAAAAATAATTTTTGCAGGCTCCTCAACAGTGTCAACTTACCCAGGAGTCGGTGTAAGTTGGCATAATATAGTTTAAAATGATAAATTTACAGCAATAATAACATTTTTTTATTTTTTAAATATTTATTTAAATAGATTATAAGGTAATATGCCAAAACAAAGTTTTAAATAACATGTATGAGCATTGTAGGTAGGTTACTATAAATGTTTCATGTCAACTGCAAAATATTGGTTCTTATTCATCTCAATGGAGAGGTAATATTCCCCGGAACTTTGTTGTTGGGGTACCAGATTGTGTCGGGTGGCTCTGGTCACTTCCAATACTTTGTAGTTTTCCCCATAGTGGAGACTGAAAAGTCCTCGCTATCGACTTTAAGTATTTGCCCAAACTTTTTGCTGGCCCCATATTTTACTACCCTATACTCACCTAATCAGCTCCCACAGCAGCATTTAATACTGTCTCATCTGCAGGTGGGGGTTGTTAGGAAGGTTGAGGCAGACCAGATCCAGTAGAAATGGCTCATCTTTATTCTCATCATTGTACTGAGGGAACAAGAAAGCATATCTATCCTCAATAACAGTATACGGTATAACATCAGAGAAAGACTCTTCAGTTTCAGTGCTACTAATATCTTCATTCTGTGAACGTTTCTTTGCAATATTCTTTTATTTCATTGTCATGGTTTTTGTTTTCTTTCTTTGTCCCTTCAACGTACAGTGTTTTATTTTAATTTCTCAGCTTTCTCTTTTGTCAGTTCATTTTCAACTGGACTGTCGGTTCGAATTGTACAGTGCTTCTGCTTTTTTCCTCTGGTTGTCCGTTTTCGTAGCCCTGCTTTTAGAAAAGGATGAATATCTTTAAGGATCACAAGTCGACATGTTTTGGGGGAGCAGGTTTGCAAAGCAGCGATAGGGGCATTTTTAACACTAGTACTACCCCTAACCTGTAGTAGGAACATTTTTAACACCAACATTACCCGTAATAGAAAAAGGGACAGCAAGTAGGTCTGTGTAGGTATCTATAACTATGCGATGTCCCGCCAACATCAAGGTTGAGTAAGTTGTCATTGATCGATATGACAAGATACCCCACGCTCACTCTGCCAACTAGCCCCAAAGATATTTTCTGGAAAACACGGAGGCCCTGTCCAGAATACAAACGACTGGGAATCCAGTTGATTGCATCATTCCCCAGACTATTAGTTACTGTATCCATCATAAACTTGGAGTACTTGAACAAGGGTACTGTAAAACGAAAAGCAAATCGAAAAAAAAATTACTCACCAGAAAGAAAAACACAAAAAAATCCATATTCTTCGAACGCACGCTAGCAAGACACTAAAACTGTTGTGGATGACGCAGCAGGTGGCCGAGTATGTCTCACCACGACAGTAGTGCTGTGGGCACTGTGTACTAGAAAATAAAGGCACAGTGCCCACGTACCCCTTATGCCAAATAGCCCCGGTCTCCCTATTTTTCAACATGTAACAAACATTACCTTCAAAATTCTGATGACTTCAGCTATCTGATCAGCTACTATGTGCAAATTCCGAGATGCTTCCACGTAATCGAGAGAGTTGGCCCACATGTAGTCCACGAGAATAACGTTGTAGCATCCTTTCTTGAGCAATTCATTTTTCACTTCCTACAAATGCCGGTAAAATCTTACATTCCAGAAACATTAACATTTACATATTAAGTACATGAACCCTCTTAAGATAAAATGATAGGCATAAAATAATGATCCGATTTCAGACTATTCCGCATATGTTACGAATTTCTTTTTTCTAGCTTTAAAGGCTTGCTTTTTTAGGGTGCCTTTAAAGCATGATATTGATGCAAACTTTAAGGTTTTTACTAGGGATGCACCGATTAATCGGCAGTACCGATTAATCGACCATAATCGGCCATGTTCCCAATTATTAATAATCGGCAAAATCGGGGTAATTAATCGGCTGAAAAATATTTTTCAGATATCGCTCTAAAAAGTATGCTTTCACGAGGAAACTATGATGAATCATTTTATTAACAGTAATAATAATCCTCACATTTGATATAAAGTTTTTTTAAAATTAATTCTCCTACTTTGAATAAATATACATAGACAATGATTCAACATTTTTCATGTGGCGATAGTTTTCTCCTTAGCACAGTGCTTTCAGATAACCTTTAATTTTCAAAGAATAAAAGTATTGCATTAAATTGCTACTAATTACTAAAATATATGAATTAAAGGTACTCCTAAAATGGAGTGTTCACCACATACTCCCCCTTCCGTCCTTTTTTTTTTTTTTTTTTATAAATTTTTAGTTCCAATTAACGTAACTAACAATGTGTTAATAATATTATTGACACTAATAGGAAAATTGGTTCTAAGAAATTTGATAAAATAATTGAAATAATTTTGTGAAAACTAGGAAAATGGAAAAAAAAAATCTTCTCCCAGAAATAAATTACTTACTATTTCTAAACTTGGAATTGTATAAGAGATAAAAAACAGTAATGGTAAAATTGGTAGTAGAAAAACAATTATCCTTATCATTAATCGACCGATTATCAACAGCCGATTAATCGGTAATCGGCCAATTTGCTTATCGGTGCATCCCTAGTTTTTACTTAAAAAAAAAAAAAACTGTTAACCCAGCCTCAGTAGGAAAAATTTCAGCATTACGGTCACAGCAATCAACTTTAAACGCTTTTCCTATTTTTACAAGCCCCCTGTTTTTTCCCTTTACCGAATTTCACTTCAAAAGAACCTGTTTCTTCGATTTTTTTAAGCAATTTTTTCATTTCTTGGCAGACCTTGGACCACAACACAGCCTTTCTTCATACGCTTTAATTCATTAATGCCTGACATTTTTTTTTTCAACGATATTTTGTACACTGGTTACAAACAGTGTTTAATGGACAGGAAAAATATTTAAAACATGTTACGTAAAAAATATTTTTTTTTATTAAGAAAAGAAAAATCGTCCCTTAGAACGATAGACCCCAGAAGGTACATATGTTTTTTGCTAATTTTTTTTTCTGCCTACGATAAAATATTTAAAAAGACATTTTACAAAGAGAAATAAAATCAGCAATTAACATAAACTGGGAAGCTGGGAATAACTTTGAATACTTAGCTTTTTCTCTTGAGATTGTGAACGATGTCATTTTTGATAAAGATCATATTAAAACGGCTACAGAACACACTTTACAGTGGTTATATGCTGCAATTTGTTAATAACGAACTGAAACAATACCAAGGTACTGATTGAACACTATTATTTGGTTGAAATGTTCATTTTGGGGAAATGCAGATCCTTTTTTGGACCGTCCCTAAAAAGGGATGCTAGGCATTAATGGGGGAAAAACCGGAAATGTTTTTATTTTTGCTGCTAGCATTGAGTTGCCGAAACAGAGCTTCAGAAACATGTTCTTTTTTTTTTCTTTTTCTTTTGTCGTGTGCCAGCTAGCTGGCAATTTGCGATGAGCTGCTTCCCTTTTCCAACTGTACCGTAATTTGGTGTGCAGTCCGACTTCCACAGTACACGCATGCCATAGGTACCCGTTAAAAGGTTAAGCAACCTTTCACAGCACAACACATTCACACAAAGAAAGGACAAGGGCAGGAGAGAGAAAGCACATCCATGCCCAAGCCGGGACTCGAACCCGGGACCACACCATCCGTGGCAGACTGCTCTGACCACTAGACAAGGTGGCCGGCTCAGAAATATATGAACTTACTAATTCAAGATTGTTTGAATTTTGGTAAAGTACACGGAGTGGTATTTAAAAGCATCAACATGATTCCAGCCATTTAGAATTCATAATACTTAACTATGAAAGCGGGACTTGTGAGTAACATCGGGGCATAAAAGTTTAAGTAAAATTGTGCAGACTTTACGAAATTTCTCTATTTTTATCGACAGTTGAAATTTTGCTTAAAAAAAAAATAAGATCACTTGCTCGTGTTATGCCGACATTACAAGTGCCAGTAAGCCATCCGGGAATAACGAATTCCGTTGGGCAGCTTGGATTGAATTTGCTTCCTGGTGGCAACAGACCCTCGCATTTGTGCCACAACTCCGGAACTTCAGGATTTTCGGGGGTAAACAGGTAGATGAAGGTATCTGCTCTGGTCATCTTGTTGTAAGACCACGAAAATTCAGGATACCCGTCAATAAAGTCTTTGCAGCAACCTAACTGCTCCGCACCATAGCATTGGAAGCGAATCAGCAAAGATTCAAAAGGATCTGCACCTGGGGAATGAATGGTAAAGATGAGATCCAATTAATTTTTTGGCAGATGAAGATGTAGACCTGAAAATTCAAATTTTTAATTAGTCGCCAGTCGCTGGAGGATACTTTTAGTTTAGTAGAGCCACTTTATCCAGAAATCTTTTTTTACGACAACAAAAAAGCACTCAAATGCTCATCTGGAAAGTTGAGCTTTGACTTTGAAAATTGTTATGTTTTTTTATGCATAACTTTTACGCGGGTATGTATGTAGGCGGTTTCAAGCATAACTATGGATTATTCACTAAACATTTGATTATCTATAAACTATACAAAAGATGTATATACAATTATTTACATTACAATTCTTCCAGTACGTCGCCATGCGTACACGCACTTGACCTGGGGCGTTCTCTCTGCAGTCTCTGGTGAACCGCCTGCGCAGTTCGTTCTCTGGTGACATCAGCTATGACGTCACCACCGATTGCGATGATGTTAACACGTTAGTTCGATATACCACAAAAATGTTTCCCTCTTTTCGGGTAACATGAAAGAGTGATTTCCTCGGAATTGAGTTGGAGTACTTTTGCAAACTGACTACGAAAGTACCACAGCTCAATTTTGTGCTAATTACCCTTTGGGTCATTCCACGGTGACTGACGTTACAATTTGACTTCATTTTTACAATTAAATTCATTACTATTTTGAAATTAAGTTTTGTTCCTTTTGAAATCGATCTAAAATATCTTGATATTTTGCACCAATGCCCCCACATTTGATTTTTGGCTTAAGGAACTTTTTTTGCATGAAGGGTAATTCCATAGTGACTAACGTAACATTCAGAGCTGATTTTGTAACTGTTTTTACTTGTAACTTAAGGGATAAAAAATATTTTTTAGTTACGCTGGTGGGTTTACAATGTGCATGGTCTCTATGTATCATGTCTGCTAAGAATTTTTACAAAATTACGGACAACAGATATTTTTTCAACCAAAAGGGCAGTGTGACTAACGTAACATTTTTGCAGCCCTGAAAATGAATGCTCATATTGTGAGGCAAAAATTTCTCAAAGTTAAGCAAGTGTTAAAAATTGAATGATGTATTTGAAAAATGTGTAAAGTTGACTTTTAAAAACATAAAACATATTTATTAAATCCCTATTTTTTTCAGTCTTAAATGTCACTTTTACTCAAGATGGAGTGTGACTAACGTAACGTGACTAACGTAACCATCGAAAAACAAGCAGTAAACACACTACAAACTATTTATCTTACTGATAAGATTAGCTAATCTTAGTGATAATTAAAACACTTTTTCAATTTTTTTTAAACTTCTTATGCTGTATGATTTTTATTTATTTATTTATTTACTTATTTTTTTATATTTTTTTCACTTCGTTATTTTTACTTCCTTTTACGTAGTAAAGGAAGTATTGTGATCGCGAAAAAAAAAATCACTCAAATTTGAATCTAAATTTTGATTTTGCTCACCCCCGAATGAAAATTCCTTAGTTTTTTTGACCTGTCAGCACGTGCATATGTACCTACCAACATATAAGCAGCCGAAAAAAATTTTTCAACCACCCCCGAGTTAATTACGACGAGTTTTCGTGTGACGTCTGTATGTACGTGTGTGCGTATGTGGGTCGCATAACTCAAAAACTATATGCCGTAGAAGCTTCTAGCTTGGTATGTAGGCTCTGAGGATGGTCTAGTTGTGCACCTCCCCTTGTGGTTGCATTTGAATGTTTTCAAGGGGGTGTTTTACCCCTTTTTTGGGGAAAATCAGTGTTAATTTCAATGCAGAGGGAAAGATATGCATTGGCGCGACCACTTTCCGTTATGTCGCCAAGCTTTTGGTCGCCAAGTGTTTGGAGCCAACTTGGCGACATATCGCCAAGTTGGCGACAAATTTGGCGAATTTTTTTTTTTTTGAATTTGGGTTCAATTTGGCGCAATTGGCGATATTTTGCGAAAAATTCACTGAATGATGTTAAAATCGGCGATATTTAGTAAATGAATCATTGTAAAACATTTGTTTTGCATTGTTTCGAAGCAAACTAGGGGTGTAAATGTTCGAATTGATATCTTGCTCACTCATAGCATAAATTTAACACTAAGGCATCTACAAAGAAATTTACACGTAAAAGGAAGTAGTGTGGGACCCATACCAGATTTTTTTTTCTTCTGTTGAGGTTGACATTTCTATGGAATGACCCTGAAGTTAAAGTGAATAACAAAATGTGACTGATGTTACGAAGAAGCGACATTGAAAAAAGTTACCTATGTATAATTTTAAATTATCTTCAAACTAATAACATAAAAACAGAGATATCAGCCTTTGTGAAAATATCTTGCTTTATTGGAAAACACTTTAAAAGTACAGAAATTACACAGTACCCTTGAATGCCTTTACCAAAACCTTGCAATCGGTCTTATATCAACAAAAAAAAAGTACGATAATTTTTTTTCTATTTGAAAATAAATTAGCATATGTTGTGATATAAATTGTAAAAATACATTTCAATCAAAAGAAAAGTTGATTCGCAAAGTTTTATATACTGATATAAACCAACCTGAAAAACACAGGTCAAGGGAAACAACAAGTTATTTTACTTTTTATAAATTCATTTTTAAAGCAATTGAATTTCTTATACGAAAGCAACAGAAAATTTTCAAGTTATTCTTAAAATGCATTATGACACGTACATTTTCTGAGTTAAAACATTGAAGTAAATACTATAACATAACTTTTGTATTTTTAATCGTTCTCATTCAAAATTAATACAAACCTGTACCTATATTAGTCAGGGATCCCTGATAGAGATTTTTCTGTTTATTACTATCAAGCTAATTTTTCGTGAGGAGCTTCATTTTAATGAGACGCCCAACTTTTCCTCTTACAACAATTCTCGATTGTGGTAGCTAACAGGGGTAGCAGGGATCAAATGTGTCGATTCTATGAGTCTCAAAAACTTATCACTAACTGTGACTTTTTTAATTAAATCTGAAGATAATTATTAACATTGTTGAAAAAAATACTTGTCCTACAAGGTGTATGGTTTGATCAAAGAGTCCCCCTCCTCCCAACATGTATCGATTACGAGGTCATCAAAAGTAATTACTAACAACATGAGTTTTTTTCTACTGCTTACTTAATATGTATATAATTTAACAGTTACATTGTCCTACGAATTGTGTGGTACGTTATCCCGGTCCTACGATCTAAAGATGTAGTACAAATGCCTGATGAAAAAATAATTACTATCAAGCTGAAACTTCTTGAATAGCTTCGTTTTAATGAGACGCCCAACTTTTCCTCTTACAACAATTCTCTATTGTGGTAGCTAACAGGGGTAGCAGGGATCAAATGTGTCGATTTTATGGGTCTCAAAAACTTATCGCTAACTGTTGCAATTTTAATTAAATCGTAAAATAATTATTAACATAGTTTTAAAAAATATTTGTCCTACAAGGTGTATGGTTTGATCAAAGAGTCCCCCTGTTCCCAACATGTATCGATTACGAGGTCATCAAAGTGATTACTAACCGGATGAGTTTTTTCCTATTGCTTAGTTAATATGTGTATAATTTGAAAGTCACATTGTCCTACAAATTGCATGGTACGTTATTCCGGTCCTACGTTCTAAAAATGTAGTACCCTGATGAAAAACTAATCAGCACCAAGCTGAATCTTCTGAAATTGCGCCGTTTCAATGAGACACCCGACAATTTCATAAACGAAATTTTGGATTGTGCTAGCTAACAGGGGTAGCAGGGATAAAATATGTCGATTTAATGGTTCTCAAAAATTTAATACTTACTCTTGATTTTTTATTAAATATTAAGGAAATTATTATCATTAGTAGAAAAAATATTCTTCCTACAAAATGTATGGTTTGATCAAAGAGTCCTTTCTTCCCAGCATGTATTGATTACGAGATCATCAAGAATAATTACAAATTATCTGATTTTTAAATTTTTGCTTAGTTAATATTTATTTGATTTAACAGTCACATTGTCCTTCAAATTTCGTGGTACGTTATGGTGGTACTACTCCATTTGAATACACATTTTAAATTAATACAAGTAAAAATGAATTTACTGTGTACAATTTGGCATTATAGCTGAGCCTTGCCGGTACGCATGCCCAGAGCATATTATATATTCTCCGTAAATGTCGACCATAACTGTGCAAAAAAAGTTTCATTCGACCGCGTGTTTGTCTTCTAACAGCAAATGTCAAGATTTTTTTTAATGCTCCAAAATAATAATGGAGTGCTTTTTGTGCAATTTGTTTTGCAAAATCCTACATTTCGACGGAAAAGAAAATATGTCAAGAAATTTAGTAAAGAAATTTGGCTTCATTGCAAAACTTTATCTGCTCGAAAGCATCAACACAAATATCAAGATGTTGTACATAGCGAAGTGCACATACAGCATTAACAACATCGAAGGAGTTAGTTCGAAGCATTTAAGAAACGTATGTAGAGTATATTCATTAAAAACGAAAAATGACATCAACAAAGGTAGATACCAATTGTTTGAAAAGGGCTATAAAGCGAAAAATTAAAGAGAAGAAAAATTTTTAAATTAAATCGTAGGATATGATCATTCGAGTTTGCCGCCTACAAAGCAAGAACTACTGCAACAAACTAAGCGAACTGTATTTATCTGTAACGTATGGTGCAATGCACACATGCGGTGCCCCACAAAAAAGTTGCTGGAAAACTATGGATGGACGATAACTGACGGCAAATACGAATAATATTTGTTTGATGGTCCACAAAAGTCCATCCTTTGAAGAACTATCTTCTGACTTACAAGGTCCCCTATTAATAGTATTTTTATTTTTATTCGTTTATTAATTAATGGGCAATTTCTTTATTTTTAAATGTTAGATATCACTAATGACGAAAATGAAGAAGATGAAGATGAAAGTGAGATTAGTGAAGAAGATGATGATTTATCTGAAGAATCTGATGAAGATTAATTGTTTTTTATGAATGCAAAGACAATACACAAATAATTTAACTGGAAAATAAAATTAGTAAAACTTAAACAGCTGCTTTCACTTATTCCAAAGAGAAAGCGAAATTTACAATTCGTGTCGGACTCGCGATACCTACCTGTTTTCTTGTAGGACAATGGTTTATCTGGATAGAGAATGCACTAACCTATAATGTAATATTTTTGTCCTACAGTTAGTAATGAAAAAAATGGTCTCGTGGTTCTAACAATTTCTGATCGTAGGACCGAGATAACGTACCACACAATTTGTAGGACAATGTGACTGTTAAATTATATACATATTAAGTAAGCAGTAGAAAAAAACTTGGGTTGTTAGTAATTACTTTTGATGACCTCGTAATCAAAACATGTTGGGAGGAGGGGGACTCTTTGATCAAACCATACACCTTGTAGGACAAATATTTTTTTCAACAATATTAATAATTATCTTCAGATTTAATTAAAAAAGTCACAGTTAGTGATTAGTTTTTGAGACTTATAGAATCGACATATTTGATCCCTGCTACCCCTGTTAGCTACCACAATCGAGAATTGTTGCAAGAGGAAAAGTTGGGCGTCTTATTAGAATGAAGCTCCTCACGAAAAATTAGCTTGATAGTAATAAACAGAAAAATCTCTATCAGGGATCCCTGACTATATCCTTTTATATCCTGAGCGTCAATGAAACTTAGTTGTTTAATTGGACTAACCTAATATCAATATAGTGCTATGATGTAATTTATTTTGGTGATGGGCCCTATAATGAAATAAAAAAGTGATACTGAAATCAATAAACTTTTAAATAGCTCAATTGCAGCCTCATTTGCTGTATTTGAAGCAAATATTACAGGTTTAAAATATTTTATGATTCACATATGACAATAAGTTAGTGTATAAAAATGATATAATAAAAACACTAGATCCACTTTCTTTGGCAATGAAAACAATTCCTTCATATCTAATCTCTATTTTAAAGTAAATTTAACGGATCAGACAGTTTAAAGTATCATTTCACGCTTTAATAAAGCATATAAATCTATAATAATACGCTTTTATTAGTTTCACATGTGAGTATGTTTGCCAGTATGTATGTGACTCTGAATAAAAGATAAAATTCACGTTCTTTGCAAATATATAAATAATATATTTAATACTATTGTTAATACTAAAGGCTAAACTATAATATAACATGTTGATGTTATTTAATGCTATTATTAATAATGAGGGCTAGACTATATTACATGTTGTATTAGCGGATCTTTCAAAATAATTTTGTGAAGGTAAAATCTTACCTATTTTCCGCTTCGTGTTGGGCGCTTGCAATCGTGTGAAGAGTATTCAAAAACGAGAAATAATTTTTCATCAAATATTATATTTAAAATAAACTATTTACATATTAGCTATTTACATCTCAAAACTGCAACAAAAAAAAACAGATCAGAATGTTCCATCTTAAATTAATCGTGTCTAATCGTTCCATCAATTTGTTATTATTTTTATCGCGTTCTTCTTTTCACTTCAGTTCAGTTAATTTTATTCAAAGCAGGAGAAAGCTAAAAATAACTTGCAGACGATCTGAATGTCAGTTGCAAGACATGTTGATGTATTATAAGGTGCATGTAAACTAATAATACCGCATGATTTAAAGCTTTATAGTTTGAATAACTCTAAAAGCGCATTTTTTAGTTTTTCAAACTAAAATTTAATTGTTATTGCTAGTAGTATAAATACTTACTTGCTCAACATAAACATTCTTTCGAAAATTTCGGAACAATTTATGAACACTAATTTTAGGCCTATTGGCGATAGTATGTTATATGTATTTAAACAGCTTTGCGTGAAAAAGATCCTTCACGTAGATTGCGATTAACTTACCTTTAGACGAACGAATCCGCAAGTAGAGAATAATAAACGCAATCAATAAATACAATTTAGCCATTTGTCTACTTCGCAAGTCAATTGCTCCTTCCTTTTAATCAAATGGCAGCAAACTTATCGTATTACGTTACTATACGTTGCATATCTTACATCTGATGGTATTATATATGAATGCAGCATGAGTTGCTCCTTTTTTCTTCAAAAAAAAAAAAATGTTTCAGCTGATTAAACAAAAGAAACAGGATGGGTATTTTATTCTTCCTTAATTGCTCTTATAAATGCTTAGTCGATGATAAATCCAGCATGATCGACGAAAACTGTTGAAGCAACTGTGGTTTCACGAATCATGCCGGCTTGAAATTCATTGAAATAAAACCTGTAAAAGCTCAAAACAAAAAAATAAGCTAGAATTTGCAAATGTAGGGTGTTTGAATCCCACGTACCCAATTTGAACAGTCGATTGAAAATATATTAAGTGCTACGATGATATTGGTGAAATTTGGCATTTAAATTAGTTTATCGGCATTTTTTTTTTTTTTTTGTCATCTCGTCTGATGTGGCCCACCAGTGCGCTTTTTGCGAGGGGACAAAAGGAAAAATTGCGTTCCCAAAGAGAAGACGTAAATGGTTCTCCAAGTAGCAATACAAATCGGATGTACCGAAAACATTGTGAACAATTAGTTGTGCATACATCTGTATAAAATGATAATAAAAAAACAATAGCGAACGCCACATTTAATCACAATCGAAACAAGGAACAATTTCATCCCAATAATTTCATTAAAAATATAAATGGCTCTCTATTTTTGCGCCATTACGTTTACGTGGCGTAAACAACTTACATATTTCGTTGCGTTGTTTTACTAATATTTTATTTCTTGAAATTTACTGCCTATAATTGCTTCTTTTGGATGAATTTTTAAAATAAACATAAAGGTCAAATCTATTATGTTCCTGACTGAGTTCGACGTATGATGTTTTTACATATTTTAGCTTTTCATTCCAAAAGTATGCCTATCTCTTAAAAATAATAAATACATTTAAAAAAAAGTTATCACTTGAAGCGTGTCAAAAATTCTAAAATCATGGATATTGTTGTTGTCCTTATTTGCACTGCAAAAGTAGCCCATCTCAAAAAATCATGTTTTGAGATAGTTGGGTTTAAAGTTTTCATTGCTAAGGAAAATGCTTTAGTTTACTTAAACAAGTTTTCCTAATATTGAATTATGAGTCGTGATTATTTTTCCTCGTTTATTTATTTACTAGCAGTACCCGCACGACGATGCCCGTGCAGTTAATGTAAAGGAAGTCAACTAAATAAAGTAAAATTCACTCTGACCCTCTGAAGTAAAATTATATTATTTAAATCGAATGTGCCCCATAACCTTTTAAATTCCACTATATAAGTCCTGTCAAAGTTTAAAATAATTCGCCAAATAAATCAAAAAGACACTAAGTAAGTAACATAAGATATTAATTATTTAAATTTAGTCAATTTTCAAGGCTTAACTCTAAACGCAAATTTAAACCACTATGTAACTTCAGGGACAAAAGAGCAGTTTGTCTGGAAAATGGACCTAGTGTTTCAGGTTTTCGTATAGAGTTAAGCCTTGAAAATTGACTAAATTTGAGTAATTAATATCTCCTGTTCTAATTAACGGAGAGAAACGTGATAATGTTTTATTTCAGAAAAAAAAAAAACTCTTTCCAACGATGTATAATGTTAAGGGGTAGGATACAGTTTTCCCCCTTCAATTTTCTTGGGTACACCAAAAATGAGACTAATTAATTAATTTGAAAAGAACTAATTCGAAATTTAGAATTCGGCGTTCAAGGTGCAGATTACGGGGATACGTTCGAATTTTGTGCCAAGTTTCAGGTCTGTAGGTGCTGTGGGGGCTTCTAGTCATCGGTTACAAACATACCTACAAACAAACAAACAGAGCCTGTCATCTTTACATATATAGATTAATGCATAAATGAAGAAAAATAAGGAAATAAAATGCAATTTTTGATTGGTGGGGTACGTGTATTTTATTTTATTCATTCATTTATTTATTAGTTGCTTTGTTTAATTGTGTTTGAGTAGAATTTTAAATATGTACTTTAGGATTAAAATTTAAAATAATGTTAAAAAAAGGTTTTAATTAATTTTTTATTATGTATGTATATGATAAATAAATGAGTCTTTTAGAATACCCTTATACATAATTTAAATCCAAACCGTACATTGATAATACTTTTCCCATTAATTTAACATTAACTCATAAAACTTTCATTATTGATAATGCTGCAATATAGATCGATTTTGAATGATGCTTCCCGCATTCTTTTCCGTCTATGATCTTTTTCGATGCGTTTAAAGGCAAACTTTTGGCAACGTTTCAAATTGTTCTTAACTCCTCCCCAGAGGAACATTTTCGAGCGCTTGTAGCCATCAAGATAGAATCTTTTTCTTCCCTTCTGAAAGATGCACATTACTGAGCCCGGACTTTTCTGAAGAGCAGTACAAACATGTTACTTCTTGTGTGAAGATTTTTCAAGGGAATATTATATACGCGCAGAGAGTATCTAGATTATGGAGGGGTATTCGTAGCATAGAGTTGAAGAAAGATTTTAGCTAGAAGACATTTAAAAAGTATTTATTAGAAAACAATTTCCGGTTGTGTTTCCAGAAAAGGGAAAGATTATGCTCAAGTAATACTGCATTTCTCTGTTTGGTGCCATATTTGGTGTCTTGTGGGAATTCAGGGGTTACAGTACCTTTCAAACAATTTTGTTAAATTGACGTGAAAAATATAATTCTTTGAAATATCTGTTTCCACACTTATTTAACAATTAATAAATTATTTTCAAACATTAAAATTTTTGAAAAATTTAAGAAAATTGCAATTTTTAAAAAACCCTAAGGCTTTTTTTCTTTTTGCACTAATTTCAAAATTTCCTTTTGCTAAATGATCCCAAGAATTACCCCTACAAATCTGTGCATTCATTTTTTTATGTATTGATTTAAAATATTTTGTGACCTTTTATGTAAAAAATTCTCAGAAAACTTTGTTTTTCGAGGTTTAACAAGCTCTAAAAATTTTAGTAATTTATGAAATGCTTATTCAATGTACTGCTTTGTTAATTACATTATCTTGAGTGTAAGAAATATTGCTTTAAAGTCGTATCCTTAATAGAAAAAAATCCTTAGCATTTCCAGTAACATAGAAACACTAAAATCCGATCATCGAGAAAAAGCACTTTGAAGTTTTGCTTTTCCATTAAAACACATAGCATGCATACCCTAAAACCACTTATAACTTTTTAAATAATTTAGCTAGAGCAATGGTATTTTTTCTGAGTGTTTTAAATAACTTTTACTTTTGAAATAACCAATAAAAAAAGTTTTGGTCTTTTGGTCACTTTTGAGGTACTGTGACCCCTTAAATTTCCTTTATGAAAATAAATTTGAGAGAAATATTGTTGTTGAAAAGGCACAGACCTTTGAGCATGAAAAATTATCAAGAGATTTTGGTCAAGAGGGAGTTCAAATCGTAATTATTACAATGAATATGGCCTTTGCGCCTGTATGCGGTCATGAGCGGTGCGATCTTGAGAAAATACAACAATTATTTTTTCCAGTTTTTTTAACTCTCTTTTTTGTTATAAAACTAAAGTAAAAGCTCTAGTATAGTGCTAATTAGAAAGTGAGGCTATGACCTTGACAATGTTGACTTTTTTTGGGGATAAGAGGAATGATAGTTTCGCACTGAATTAAGTTAGGTTAGTTTCATATAGTATTCCAGCTCAAACCCGCTCCAATAGCACGGTTCCTTTCTTACTGAACGCCTCAAACAATGGCTCACACTCTCAAGGTCATTGCTCAACTTACGAGAGGAGCACTATATGCTGTCTACCCTCGGTTGCTATGGTATCGGCAAGCATCCAGTTAAGTAGAGTTTATCTGAATAAAGGGGTTTGGAGGCGGTGAACATTGCATGCACGTGCTTCGCTCATTTCAATGTCACTCCGCCTTATTTAGAAGCTAATACACAAATGCAAGATCTGGCACTGATGAGAACTAATAGATGCGTTCCTTTCCGCCGCTAAACCGGATGTCAGCCTTTTCATCTCATCAGTGGTCATACTATAATTGTGCCGCAGGGAAATGGCATAGCTGCAGTTGTTAATGTAATTTCATCTCTAAAAGGTTTAATGTATGTGCTGGCAATCAGTTAAAAATATATAGCTTACAATTGTAGCAAATGCACCCACAGATCGATCATAGCATCCTAAGACTGCAGTTTCGCCCTTATTATGGGCTCCTCAGATAGGAATAGCCAATGATCGAGCCGGAGGCAAAAATCCTCTTATTGTAGCTAAGATAGCCAACAAAGTGGTAGATAAAGTGAATTTATCTTACCAGCGAGCGTCCGCAAACTATGATGCGGCTCAACTCGAAATTTGAAGGCTAAAGCTGGGTAATGTGCAATGAGTTACCGCCCGTAAGCCAGGGCTGAGGCAGAACTGTAGCAAATGCACCCACAGATCGATCATAGCATCCTAAGACTGCAGTTTCGCCCTTGCCCGTAAGCCAGGGCTGAGGCAGAACGGTAGCAAATGCACCCACAGATCGATCATAGCATCCTAAGACTAAGTTCTGTTGCATCCTAAGACTGCAGTTTCGCCCTTAAGGGCGAAACTGCAGTCTTAGGATGCTATGATCGATCTGTGGGTGCATTTGCTACAGTTCTGCCTCATCCTGGCTTACGGGCGGTAACTCATTGCACATTACCCAGCTTTAGCCTTCAAATTTCGAGTTGAGCCGCACCATAGTTTGCGGACGCTCGCTGGTAAGATAAATTCACTTTATCTACCAGTTTGTTGGCTATCTTAGCTACAATAAGAGGATTTTTGCCTCCGGCTCGATCATTGGCTATTCCTAACTGAGGAGCCCATAATAAGGGCGAAACTGCAGTCTTCGGATGCTATGATCGATCTGTGGGTGCATTTGCTACAGTTCTGCCTCAGCCCTGGCTTACGGGCGGTAACTCATTGCATATCTTACAATTGTCTGACGTTCTGATTGCACAGCAATAGGGTCATGCCATGAAAACACCGCCCTCTTGTCCCGCACGTGGCGCTCATATATTTCATTAAAAAGTAGTGATTTTAAAGGACAATGCGCGAAATTCTGTTGTTTGAGAAATCACAAACCGGTGTGGGACTTCATAGGCAAAAAACTTCGTTCACTACTTTTTAAAATCACTATTTTTTGATCACGTATACAGGGTGTCCACTACTATCGTGGCCCAATAGCTAATTTTTAAACCGTTAGAGATAAACATATAGTTTATTTAGAAAAAAATCTCCAAATTACGAAAAGAATTTGGGCTACGAAATGTTTTAAAAAAAATCAAATTTTGAAAGAGTTACGAAATTTAAATTTTTATACAGCTCCCCAGTCGTATTAATCATATTTAGTAAAACATTCTTAACACTGTATCGTTTAAAAATTAAAAAAAAAACACTCTTCTACGACAAAAATTGACCGAGTTATGGCGTTTTGAAACATCAAGATTTTGAAGGATTTCGCATACGGTTCCTTAAGCGATCTCTCGATGACGTCATGAAATAATGCAAAATCTTGATTTTTCAAAACTTCATAACTCGGTCAATATTTGTCGTGGAAGAGTGATTTTTTTAAAGTTTTAAACGTTACTGTGTCAAGAATGTTTTACTAAATATGATTGATAAGACTAGGGGGCTGTATAAAAATTTCAATTTCGTAACTCCTTCAAAATTTGATTTTTTGAAAAACATTGAATAGACCCGAAATTCCTTTCGTAATTTGGAGTAATAACGAAATTATGCAGTAAAATGAATAGGAATAATTTGGACTTGAAGAAAAAATACACATAAATATTTTTAAAAAATAAGAAAAAGAGACTTGCAGTTATGCATTAAAAGAAATAGGAATAGTTTGTGACTTCAAATACAAATACAAATACAAATGTGGCGACCAGCAGCAGGCTCTGGGCCCAACTTGGCTGATCCTAGTCAAATTAAAGACTAGTCTAGTCAAATTAAAGACCTAGTCAAATTCAGTAAAATGACGTATAAATGAGAGACTTTAAACGATGCACTTATGCATTAAAAGAAATAGGAATGCTTTGTTACTTCAAGAAAACTACGTATAAATCAAAAGGATAGACGTCTAACCGTGTTTCACTATATTTATGTCTTTTTTCAAACAAAATTTTTTAAAAAAAGCGAAACATTATATATGCTATCAAATTTGTATTTACCCAGTTGTTGCACTCAGCCAACTATTTTATTTGACACCAAGACCGACAGAAAAAGGGAATTAGATAAACTTGCAAGTTAGTAAGTACGAAAAGTATTTTATTCTGTCCAGTAAGCCTTGTAATTACAGCTGCGCCCTTACCTTGAGGGTGCAATCTTGGAGAGGGAAAAAAGCCCAGTGAAAGTTCTTTTTCAATGAGCAGTTAATACCTTCTCAGTTGTAGCGATCTAATCCACCAATTTTCCACCTACTTGAACAAGAATTAAACTCCTTCACTCTTCATTGAAACTGAGATAAATATCATTACAAGAAATTGCTGAATAAGGTCTTAACCAAAAGAAGAAGTTGGATTTTTTCCTTTTTTTGCATGATACTATTTGCGAAAATCACTAGAAATCTTTAATACTCAAGATATAACCGAAGGTACTACTTTTTGAATTGGAATACTGTTACGCTTTGTTTTCTTTTTTTTTTTAAATCTAATTTCATGAAATTAATATGTATTACCCTTTATGAAATCACTAGCCGGGTACCCGGCGCTGCCCGGATTTCTGTGGGCGTAGGGTGGTTTAGTGAAACTCATTCATAAATTTCCCAACACTAAAGTTCATATCTATAAACATAATGGCTACTTCTGTAAACAATGGCTATGTTATGGATAAACTATAAAAAATAATAATGCAAGCTAAAAAAAAATAGCAAGCTACAAATAATGTTTGAGTAAATAGGAAATGTTATTAGATTGGTGTATTAAAATAAATATATATTTACAGTATCAATCGCACTGAAATTAACCATTTCCAAATATTGCTCGTTAAATAAGTCCCATTATCAGTTTCTATCCTCGTGACAACATTGGTGAGGTGAAAACATCTTATGTACCTAATTTAGAAATTTTTTTGACTATAAACACTTTCTATTCTTTAACTATTGCCAAAATCATTTTTTTTTATTTTACTCGTTAGCGATTGTTGGCTCAGATAAATATAAAAATCCTTAGAAGGCAATAAATTCCATACTTTCTCCAGAGAAGCCTTGGTTCAAAATTTTCAATATGATTATAATCAATATTGTTGCTGCATGGCACCAAATTTTTGCAACAATGGGTTGAAAATTTAATGATTTAATGGGGAAATGACCTAAAATCAACTGTTTTCCATAATAACTTTATTAAACTAAGAGTTTTAGAAATAAATTATAGCTTATCCTGCTCCCTGTTACTGTAGCTATCTACGGTGAAAAAATGGTTAAAATCGGTTCAGTAGTTTGGAAGATTACCCCGGACATACGTTTTCAAAAGTAGTCTTTTATGTATATAGATAATATACACATTAGTGGTACATTAAATAGGTTTTTCCCTTGCATTAAGATTAGTGAAACAGAAAAAAAACCTTTCTGGTCTTGTATTCTAATAAAAACATTTGATTTCTTCTTCTAGCTCTAATTCTTTTGTCAGGCCCGTCATTTCGAGCTTTTCCAAGAGGGCGGGGTAAAGGGTGTGTACTCAATGTAAATGACACCAAAAAACAGCAAAAACCATGCCCACTTACATGTAAATACATTGATTTTCCAAAGTTAGGCGGACAATTGACACGCCCCCCCCCCTCCCTAATTTCTCTAAATGACGATCCTGCCTTTTGTAAGAGAAACAGAGAAATATTGTCCCCAGATTCCCGATCTCTCAAAGATATTAACTAATCAGAGACAGGTCAAAATATGTGGTGAAATTGGTGTTAAAGTTTTTTTCTCTTTTAAAGGGGGTAAAGTGTATAAACACAAATTGAAGAACAATGCGTATATGTTTACTTATTTTCAAATATTTCTATGATACTTTGAGCTCTTCTCATTTAAATGTGACAAAAGTTATTAATTTTTCAAAGAGCTAAGTGAGACTATCTCTTATCCAAGAGCTAGCAAACAAGATCTTGATCAAATTTTCTCAATTACTCAAAACAAGAAACTCGTAAAATTGTTACGCACGACTTTCCTGTTTTGCGGCATACAATTGTTTATTTCTTCTTAATCACTAAATATTTGGAATATGCTTACAAGCAACAGAGAAAAATTAATACAAATAAAATAATCCCAGGCCAAAACATATTTGTAGTTTCGCACAGCTTCAATATTACATAAAGTGCGCTCAAGAAACATACATTTTTTTTCAGTGAGTTTTCTTTTCTTTTCGATGGGACAAGATAACATGATTTCTTTTCTAAAACAAAATAAGGTGCAAGAACTGTGTTGTTCTTTTCTGAATAGCATCGGAAAGTGACTCATATCTGCTGCAGATAGTCATAAAATCGATTCTGAAATGATCTCGAAGCAAAATGTTGTTCTTTTAAGTAGGTGAAAGACGATAAAAAAGGTTTTGTCAAAAACATTAAATTCCTGTAAAGAACCAAGTAGTTTTACAGCGCATTTTTTAACTGTACATTTTTTATAATATACAAATGATAAGGAATCAGTTTTTAGTATCACATCGTTATTCTTCATTATAAAAGTCAAAATGCGGTGACTTATGCCAAAAAGCATTATAAATTTTAACTTATGCTTTTTGATTCAGTAATGCAATCATAGAACATCATAAAATTAAAAATTGGATGGCGTTGATTAGTAAGGGGACTAGTTTAACATTTATTATACCTTGTTAACCTTTGAGGTGATGCGTTTCATAATTTTTATTTGACTCAGCAGAAAAGGAGAAGTCGAATTTAAAACTTGTGACCGAACGATTTTTAATGGTAATGTTGGGAGAATTGAGCCATGTTTTATTTTGTGTCAAATCTACTTTAGGCACACAACTAACATCAAACCATTTGAAGCTGCTAAAAAAATTTCACTG